>JAOEHQ010049294.1:0-20697 GCA_025447715.1 Asclepias incarnata
TCCAATTTCACAACTTTGGCCCCTGGACATAATAAACTAGAATAAGCGTGCACTCCACACCTCCTAACTTATTCAATAAATTATTATGACAATATTGGTTTATCAAGTTAATCCAATTACACTAAAATATCCAACAATACCTATATGTGGTGGTGCTATAGCTATTTATGACTAAATCATTGGTAATATTGGAAACTAAAATTATCATCATAATCTATACCAAAAAGCAAGACATTATTGTAAAGTGGGAGTAAAAATGATGGAGGTTAACTTTTTTTGAAAAGTAAATGATGGAGGTTAACTAACAAGTATTTGTTGTAAAGTGTATGTCTATTCGATGACATATATAGTACCCTACTATCGTTGTTGTTGTTTTCTGATTTGTAATAGGAATGGGTGTGGGACGGTACCCGTAGTCGCATTGGTTCCGGTATCGACGATACTGGTCCTAAAAATTTTCAAAACATGGTATCGGTCTCATTTCTTATTCGGTGTCATTTTCTGGTACCACGATCCCAATCTCGCAAACCAACAAAAGTGGGTACCCGTCCCGATCTCATTTCCCATTCGGTACCACTTCCTGGTACCGAAACCAGGACAAGATAAGAACTTGGGAATTTATTTTCATCTCTATTTTGTACATCATACATAAGATCGGTTTAAACCAATTAGTTAGATAAAACCAATTTCATTATCTAAATCAAACGATCAAGACGTACTAACTAGTTAACTCAACTAGATTATATTTGCTTTTGTTATGACCGTTTTCCAGCCTAACTCATCAAGCCTAATAAGGATGGTGCTTAGAGTTTTAGAGTTTATTTTTCTCCAATGTGAGACTCGGGTAGTTTTAAAATTTTATATTTATCAAATATGGGACTTGGATTTATACCCAACAATCCTCCACTCAAACACAAATTCCGTATTGGGGCCATCATCTAAGATTAAGCCTTCTCAAGGTTTTTATCCAACCCAACTCTTCAAACCCGATGGGCTTTCACTCTAAAACCATATGTTGATCGAGTGAATAACCCACAAACTTATATGCATGCTTAGAGTTTTATCTTCGAATTTACACCCAACAACAACAACTATCTTTTTTATGACATTGCTTAAAACATCCTAACAAAAAAATAAAATGTCAATAATAGTCTATGAACAGGCCAGTTCTACCGGTTGAACCGCTACCCGATCAGTCGACCGATTTAATTTTAAGCAGTTTTTTACTAAACCTGTATAGATTAAACCGACTGGTTTTTCCGATTGAAATGGATTTTTTTTGTCAGGTAATAACCCGGGTTTTATATACAAAAAGTATTTTGTAAAAATAATATGTTAAGTTATTAATCTTGTCTATTTTATTATTTGTATTATTAAAATTAAAGGATATTATTGTTCCATATAAATTAGATGATAATTTTGTTGATATGATGTTTTTTATGTATAAATAGTATGTATAATATTATGTTTTTAGTATCCCGGTTTAATCGGTTCAGTCGTTTTCGATCATCAAATCATTTCAACTTAAAAACGATTTTTTAAAACATTGATAGAAGTAACTTTGAGTTGTCCAAGTCCATATCGATAAACTAAACAAACTAACAGAGCAGGTTGTATCGATGTGTTATCTTGATAATACAAAGTTAAAGTAGTTGCTAAAAGTTATCCATCAACTAATCCGAAAGCCCGTCAATGTGGGGTTAACCCACTTGGTAGAAGCTCTTGCCTCTTGAAGTAAAGAATAAAGTTCAATCCTTGACATGAGATAATTTAATTGTATTTGGGATAGTTTAGTTAGTAGTATTTGCTTTTTTTTAATTAAAAAAAGAAAGAAAAAAAAACTAATCCGAAAGCCAAATAATAATCCGACTTTGGTCAAAATGTATCGTTCAATCCAGATTATTCAGTTGGGCAATTTGATTATATCCAAATGAGGCCCCTTATGAAACATGTTAAAAGAGTCATATACTTCCCATTTTACCCATCAATTTTTGGGTGAAAAGAGATTATCCTTATTAGATTTTTACCCATCAATTTTGGCACATAAGATATGCTTTAGACCATCCCCATTCACAACCCAACCCACCGATACTATTCATTAAAAAATTATTTTCTCTCTCTTATATCTACCCAACCCAACTAAAACCAATTTTTACACTCCCATTAACAACCCAATCAAACCATTTTTTTTTAATGTTTTATAATTAACTTTTTTTATTTCAAATATTTTTTAAAAAAAGAAATAATTTTTATATAACAAAAAATTAATTTATTTATCATAAATAAAAAATAATTAGATTAAAAAAATATTTCACATTCATCAACACATATTTAACAAAATAGATAACACATTTTACAATCCTAACATGAAAATAAAATAAATGCAGTACTATAACATAAAAATTACACACTTATCCATCAGTTCCAAATTGTTGCCATATGTGCTCGATCAAGTCGTTTTTTAAAGCGTTGTGAGCTTCTCTATTGCGAAGTTGTGTCCTATTGGTCATGTAACTTGAGAGGTCTGCAATTCGTTCAGTTGAGTATTCAAGAGGTTGTTGATCATCATCTTCAGTAGAGCTTCTTTGTTGTCGGTTCATAGGCCGGTCATTTAGAAATTCAGACGGATCATAATAATTAAGGTAAGTGTCTCGTTCATCCTCGACGATCATATTATGCATGATGATACATGCAATCATAATTTTTCCCATCATATCCTTGTCCCACACGAGACATGGTTGTCGGATAAATGCAAAACGAGCTTGTAGAACTCCAAATGCTCGTTCAACATCTTTTCTAGCAGATTCTTGATGTTGAGCGAACAACTTATGCTTCTGAAGTTGTGGAGAAGTTATTGATTTGACAAAGGCAGCCCATGAAGGATAGATGCCATCAGTAAGATAATACGCCTTATTATATTCCCGGCCATTCACGACGTAACTCACATTCGGGGCTTTACCTGATAATACATCATTAAAAACAGGAGATCTGTGAAGGACATTAATATCATTGCACGAACCTGGTGTTCCAAAGAACGCGTGCCATATCCATAGGTCATATGATGCAACGGCTTCCAAAATTATAGTTGGTTTACCACTTCTACCAGTATATTGACCAGCCCAAGCGTTGGGGCAATTTTTCCATCCCCAGTGCATACAATCAATGCTTCCTATCATACCCGGCAATTTTTCCATCCCCAGTGCATACAATCAATTTTTCCATTTTATTTCACACGGACGAGAATGTGTTATGTCACGATCTGGTTCTAAGTCCCACTTTGGGTGTTTACACATAACTTCGTTAAATACAATAGAGTCGTTAAACTTACCCCCACCATTTGCCTCATAAATTTTGTGAGCGTCAATCTCAACATCTTTCAGGCTCATACCACTTTTTTTTTTGGCGATATGCCTCGCGGTATGCAGAAACCCACTTTTGTGCATTTTCATTAAGTCGTTTAAAACGACCTCTCATTTGTTCTTCATTTCTCTTACCAATTTCTTGTGGATTTTCGGCCTGAGTTGCATCATACAATTCTTTTACTCGTGCCCAACGTGATGCTTTTCTTTGATCTTTGCCACGAATGCTATCTTCACTAGCTATACACCATGCTGACATTAGAGCTATATCTTCACTAGCATCCCACTTGTTGCCTCGTCGCTTGTCAGTTTGTGAGGTTTGAGCACCATCTATGACGGGAACTTGATTTGAAATTTGGAAAAAAGAAGATTGTCCTTGGTGTTGAGTACTCGGATAATCTTCTGGATCTTCAAGATTGAAAACATAATTTGGATTCATTGTTGATAATAAGAAATTATAAGAAATTTGGATGGAGTGGAGAATGAAAAGTATTATGCAAAAAGAAAAATATTTGTAGTCTATATATAAAAAATTTTGTAGTCTAAATTAACAAACAAAATCATGTAATATATAAAATACAAAACTAATAAAAACAAAAACATGATTATGTGGTGTAACATCTTGAAGTAGCCACGTCCAACATGACTTATGTATTTTACATCAAAACTATAAATGCAAGATACTGAAAGTATAAAGCAAATAAAAAGCAAATAAAGACAATGAAAATATGGAGTGATCAGATGAAGCCACGTATCTTTTTCTTTGACACGACTAGCGTTCGGTGGAACCACTCAGTTGGTTGCCTCTATAATTGTTTAATATATTATTTTTACTTTATAGCCAACCCACCCATCAAAATATATACAGATGGAAATGGTCTTAACGACTCTTTTGTTAAAGAAAAAGTCTTTTGTCATAGAAATTAAATACTCTCGTCTAATGAACGATTTATGTTTGGGTGGGTTGGGGTTTTGGTGTGTGTGTGGGTGGGTGGGGGGGGATTCGATCAAGTCTGTTAATAAATCAATTAAGATCGAATTATTTTCTTTTAATAGTTGTAATATTTTGTTAAAACACAAACATAAATGAGTAACGTTATAATTGATATTTAAGTAGTTAGTTATTTGATATAGAAACAACAAGATAAGGTATACTTTGGCAACATATATGAGTGAAAAGTTACAAAAAAGTAATACATGTAATGATTAAATGTTACAAAAGGAAAAGTAATCCTTTCTTATATACACATAAGAAAATTGGATCTTATATCTTGCTTTTAAATATATGTCTTCGCTTTAACCACTTTTGTTCTTCACAAACACAAATGCTCCTGCAAAAATGAGAAACATGTTACTTCATTTCAATACGAAGAAATTGATCATAGCTTTTTAAGATATGACATTGAATAAATACTGATCGAGTTCAGCTAGCGAACTACGTACGTACCAAGAGTGGGCATCAAAAGTGACAATGCAAGTGTTCCAGCAATCTTAAGAGGCAAGCCAGTCTTAAGCATATCTACAATATCTATATGTCCAGTTGTGAATCCTACAATATTTGAAGGGGTTCCAGTGGGAAGTAAGAAAGCAAATTGAGCTCCAACGGCTCCAGGAATCATAAGGAGGAGGGGGTGGACATTAATATCTTGTGCAATTTGGATGAGTAGTGGAACAAGAAGAGTAGTCACGGCATTGTTTGACGTAAACTCGGTGATGACTCCGCTTATTATACAAATACTTGGGGCAATGGCCAGGTATGGGGTCTGTCCTAGAAAGTCGAGTGTTTTAGACAACTCATCTGCAAGACCGCTTGTTCTTACTCCTTCTGCTATTGCAAAACCAGCCCCAAGCAATAAGACAATATTCCATGGTAATTTCTTGCATTTATTCCAATCCATTAGCTTCTCTCCTTGTTGTTTTTTATTAGGGATTATGAAGAGTAGAGTTGCCATCATCACCTGATTAATTAGTTATAATTTAAATAAAAACATCATCCATATATGAACCAATCAATAATTAACACGTACGTAACTTAATGCTAGCTAGCTAGCTTGATCGAGAAACAATATATATATGAACTACTCACGCTAACAGTACCATCACCAGCACGGTTATTGAAAAGGGCTCCCCATCCAGGAATATCGTCCGTTATGCTTCTCGTCATCCATAAAATAATTAACGTCTAAACCAAGTTATAACAAAACTACGTTCAGCAATCCGTCATATTAATTAGTCAATTAGTAAAGCTCAACTCTAATTAATCAATATCATCCTTAATTAATTAAACTTACAGAGAACACAGCTAATACCATTTTTTCAGCAAAAGCCATTGGACCTATATATGTACATAAAATTTAATTCAGATCGATAGAAAAAATATTATTAGTCCCATAACAATGTGGAAATAAACATCATCAATATCTTTCAATTAAATGATAACTAGATAGTGTTACTTGGGGCTGGACGGACGGACGGACGGACGTACCTAATAAATCAAGTTCTCTTTTTAAATGGGCTTTATCCAAGTAAGCTGAAAGAGTATGACTGGAGCCTCTTGGACAATAGACAAGACAAAGTATAGCCCACAAAGCAAAGAAGAGTACCATGGCCATAGGAAACCCAAAGTAAAACCATGTGTTAAAGCTTATAGGATCTGCTTCTGGAAAATAGCTTTTCCACATTCCTACCAATATAAGGTTTACACCTGTCCCTGTTAATGTGCTCATTCCACCAATTGCCGCAGAGTATATGACCCCAAGAACCACTGCTTTGCAAAACTTACTTGCCTCGCCCGACGACGATGCGGAGCTTGGCAGCCTTTGGAGGATTCCGGTCGCCACTGGCATCATCATCACGGTGGCCGCCACATTGTGCATCCACATGCTTACGAATGCTGTTGTGGCACATATCCCTAGAAGTAAGAGTTGTGGGTTTAATGGATCTCCACAAAACAACAGCGTTATCTGCACCACGTAACGTAACATATATATAACTTTTACAAAAATAAATAATACGCATAAATACTCGATGTAAATTGGTTAACACTAGGTGGTAATCTCATACACATGAATTTCCATATTATTGCATAAAATATTTCCAAACATTATTAAACTCTAGACATATAGAGCATCATCATCTAATACTATACAGATGTCCGCACGATATGGTGGCGATGGTGGTAGCGGCGACGGGTGGTGGTGGCGGCGGCGACTGGTGGTGATGGCGGTGCCGACGACGGCGGTGTGGTTATTGATGTAAAGATAATTGATGTAAAAAGGGATAGTGTAGTTATACTAGGAGTTGAAGGAAGAATTTCTCCTTAGGTGAGTTGGCCAGAGGTATCTTCCAAATCCACTATGTGGACCCCGAGGGTGAGTTTTTCCTTAGGTCTCGGGTTCGAGTCTGGGGTATCTCATCTCAAAGGAATTTTCCATGAGGAGGGGGTTAGAGGTCCAGAAAATCTCTGGTTAAAATTGTTTCCAACACGTCTGAATCGAAACTAACTTTGCAAAAAAAACAAAAAAAAAACGAGTTGAAGGACATATATTGTAAATTATTTCATTAAAAGTATTTTAGGTATATGAGTTAATTATAAAAATACAAAAACTTTTGAAATTGGGGGATAATTTAGGTATTTTAAAGACAGAAAGTTTAAAAAAAAAAAAAAAAAGAAGAGGGGTGGTTTGCTTTATATAATAATACAGAGATAAAGACTGATTAAAAAAATAACAAAATTAGAATTCATCACTTATTTACATCATTATCTTCCTCAATATCTTTCACATCTCATTATTTATTTTTACATACATATATGTTAATTTATCATTTATTGTAGGGGTGTTTTCGGTCGGGTTAATTGGGTTTTGGGTTATTTGGGTCGGGTTATTTTGGTTTTAAGAATTATAACTTAACTCGTAATCTAAACCGAATAAGAATTAGAGTTATTTGGGTTCGGATTATTCGAGTTGGGCCGGGTTAAATAAAAAAGTAAGTTTTTACCTTATTAGTCATTACTTTAGACTCAGCAAGATTAACTTCACACTTGCAACTTTAAGCAATAATAACTTATTATATAAAACTTGTAAAATCAATGCTAAAGAAACAAAAACACAAGCCCATATAAAATCATCAAATAATATATAAATGGGTTATTCGGGTCACTCAAATCTTTGTATATTAAACTCATATACCAAACCATACAAAATATTTGGGTTTGGGTTAGGGTTAACCCAAATAACCCATCAGAATCCGAATAAGATGACCTATATGACTCAATCCTATTTGAACAAAGTTATTTGGGTTTGGGAATTTTTGACACCCCTAATTTATTAGTTTAACTAATAAAAAATCAATCTTTTAAATAAATAAACATTTGTTAAAACTTATTAACTAATTTAAAATCATTAATTAAATTAAATTAAAAACTAACATTATGAACCTATCTCAATGACTCTATCTATCAAGCAATGTTTTAAAAACCGGTTCATACCGGCCGGTTAAACCGGGCACCGGAGGCTAAACCGGTTCAACAAACCACGGTATTTTGAGTGTACCGGCTGGAGAAAAAACCGGCCGGTATTGGCAAAAAACCATTTGTACCGGTACCACCAAACCGGCGGTTTAGTTTTTTAAATAAACCTAAAAATAAAAATAACGGGATAATCAAACCCTAAGGGGAGGTTAGATGTGTCAGAACGACGCCGTTTCCGGTGAGAAGAAGAAACGGCGGTCCGTTGGATGTAGTACCAGCAGAGGGGAGGTTGAACGACAATTTGTGTTGGGATTTGAGTTCCATGAGAAAAATCTGGTCTTTAGTTGCGTTGAAATAGGAAGTGAAAATCACTTTGATGTATGTGAAATGAGATCTGGGTGTAGATAGATATATATATGCCATATATTTATGAGTTGTATATAAAAGTAAAGGGTTTTGCTAATGACAGCCCTTAAGGCTGTCATTAACGTGCATAAAATAGTTGTACTTTTACCATAAAATTCAGGGGTGAGTTTTTGATATGAAAGATACAAATTTTTTATGTAGGTTATTAACAGCCCTAAAGGCTGTCATTAAAAAAATCCAAAAGTAAAAGAAACGAAATCGTACAGCCAGTTGGATATATCAAAGTTTGTTATATGTTTGACTTTTGGTTTGTTGATGACAACTAGTTTCCACCAAATGTTAATCAAAAAAACTGAATTTTTACTTTTCCATACGCATATTTACTTATTCCAAAACCATACATGCTATAAGTATAGTACACTATGCATTGTAAAACGTAAATAACTTTGGAATTTAATCACTTCAGGTTTGACTAGTCAAACCGGTTGAACCTGGCGGTTAAACCGGTCCGACCGGTTCAACCGCTTCCGAGAAGTTTTCCGATTTTTAAAACATTGCTATCAAGTCCAATGCTAAAAATTGTCTACAAAAAGTCATACGTGGCACTATGGAGCCCCTTTCCTTCGCTATTTTCTTAAAAAACAAATCTATTTATTACGTCATTTTTAAAAACATTAAAAATATTTAATGATTAATTAATTATTAAGATTAAAATAATTAATTAAATTTGCTACAACACCCGTCCATTTCCCTTTCAATTACTTAGATACCCAAATCCTAGAAGTTTAGATCCATCTAAAAAAAAAACTAAAAAAAATAAGAGTTCTCACTGCATGATATTACCAAGGATACATTCAAATAATAACAAGTTTTCTATTTCTATATCGATCATACAACATTGTATAAATCTCACATAACTATCAAAATTTCATCAATAATAAATCATAAATTATTCAAGTTTTCATCAATCTTGCTTGATAAGACATTCTATGAAGAGAGAGGTGAAACAACTTTTCTTATCTTTTAAGCATCAGGTTAATATTTGTGATTATATTTTGTTTTTTTCAATTTCACATTTAGTAGAGATGAAAATTTTGGGATAAAAGAAGTATTTATCTTATCAACAATATGGTCTCGCGTGTCAAGGTTGTTGCTCACATTTATTTTGAGACATTGAGGTCGGTTTAAACACAAGATGACCATTTTATATTTATATTTGTTTTAACTTTTTCTATGTATTCGGTACTTTTTTTGGTTAGACACATGTTTTAGTGCTTCAAACTACTGTTGTGATTGGAAATTCTTCAATAAATCAATTATATATTTATGTTGACACATGTTATCGCATAATATAATATTTCATTACGAGATAAACTGAGGATCGTAATATATATTATATTCTACCCGTGAAATATAATATTTTTGTTTTTAATCTACTATTAAAACTGAACATATAATATTGTAAACCATGTATATGTATTTGGGGCCTGGCATATTTTTACTCTATTATATATACATAATAATTATTAATAGTAACCAAAAGATTAGATATACATTGTTTGATTTATATATACATAAAAAAGTCCATTTTTAAGGTATGTTATTATAAATGACTATTTATTACCGTTGTCGTGTTTTCATGTTTAACATTTACATCATAATCGCTATAACTATAATCAGTTATCATAATATGGGTGCTTAAGCTAGTTAAAAACATTTTTGAAAAGCACTCCACATATTTGATAAAAATAAGTGGGTTCCTTTCTCTCTCTATGCCTTTTTCCACTTTCATCACTTATCCACCTACTCATATAGGAAAAATAAATGTGGAAATAGACACCCACTTTTTAAATCACTCTTCATCACTCAACCTTTTCAAGTTTTTCAACACATTGATGGAATCAAATGAGAAACTATCATCCTAAGTCCTCACAACCATCTAATACAATTAAAAAAAAATTTCTAGTTTTTTTTTTCCATCTTTATCTAGTGTGTCACAACGCTTAATTTATTTTTTGAGAAAATGTCATAAATGGTCCCCTGTGGTTGGCAATATTCGTATTTTAAGCCCTGTGCTTTTTTTCGTTGCTAAGTATCCCTAGGTTTTCCATTTTCATTGTCAGCAGTCCTGACACTAACAGTCATTAATTTAAAGCCGTTAGTAAGGGTATTTTGGTCATTTTACATCTAAGAGTGTTCTTCTTTCTTCTATTATCTATTTGCATCTATTATCTATCTATATATCTATCATTCATATCTCTAAATCTATATCTAAACATTGTTACACACAAATCTCTATAATCCATATTAGTATCCATAAATCCCATTCCAAACCAGATATTATCTTAAACCAAATAATTACTTCTCATCTATGGATATGTTGGTGACTTTGTAGTTAACAAACAAAAAGCCCAAATACCTATTACCTAGCATTTAGAAATTATAAGGAGCAAGTGTTGCTGTTAATGCATAGATTTTTTTTGTTGGCCGACACTTGGGTTACTTCCCAAAGCTGTGGTAAGTTATTAACACACATTTTATTGCATTAATGTTCATAAAGAGTTAGTTTTACAACATCTTAAAATCAACCTTTTGTTTCATGTGATTATTTCAGGGGATATATCTAGTTTGTCGAGATGTGGAGAAAATGTCAAAGGAATGATCCTTAACTTTTATATAATAATAAGCAATCTTCTTTCCTAAATGGAGATCAAGTTAATGAAGCTAGTACTCTTTGAAATTAAAAACTGATATTAGTATGTTACAAATGAACACCAATTGCATGAATTTTTTCATATTTTTTATTTTATAAAATTCTAAGGCATAATTACTACTTAATTTGTCCATTACCAGTAATAATGTTTAATGTATAAAGATCATCAAGACATTTGTCCTAAATATGCCTCAAATGTAGCAATTATTTCTCTTCTATGGAAATGGTTAAGTTAAAAAGGGGGTTCCGTTCAAAATAAAAGTTAGAAGGGTGGTTGGGGAAGACAACACGTGGTCTTCTTTTGTTTAAATTCTAATTACTATTATTATTTTATTAATTGTTAGTTTTATTATCATTATTAATTATTATTGTTTTGTTATATAAAATGATGAATTGGATAGTATGGAACTATGGATGAAGTGAGTTTATAATTATATACATTGTGCCATATATATGTAAGTTTTCAGATTTTTTTTCAAGAAATAGTAGATTATTTAAGTATTTTTGTGTGATTTATTTGTTAATAATTTCACAAATCAGATTTTATACATAAGAAACACATGAAAAAAAATAAAATAGATTTGTTGTAAACTATTTTTTAAGATGGTGTTGATGATTGAAAGATGAAAATAAATTGGAGTTAGATAAAGAAAAAAATGGGTGGAGATTGAGAAGAAAGATAAGCGTGCTGGAAAAAAAATAAAGAAGGAAGAAGAAGTCTATGTCTTAGATGTCAAAATGACCAAAATATCCTCACTAACGACCTTAAACTAACGACTGTTAGTGCCAGGGACTGTTGGCGATGAAAATAGAAAACCTAGGGATACTTAGCTACGAAAAAAAATACAGGGCTTAAAATGAAAATATTGCCAACCACAGGGACCATTTGTGACATTTTCTCTTATTTTTTTTACTTATTAAAAAATGTATTTTTTTAGCTGTATTTAAGTTGATTTACCATTTTCAAACACTACCTACCCCCGATCTGATCATGTAAGCTTAGAGCATATGCAATGGTCAAGCTTTTTGTCTAAAGCTTTTTATAAAAAGCTTTTGATCAAGTCTTTGCTCCAATGGAAAAAACTAGAAAAAAGTCTTTTTAATAATTTTTAATAGCAAAACAAAGAAGAGAGATAGTGTTAAATTTTTCCAATGACTTGAAGAACTTCAAGCTATTCATAAAAAGCTTTTTACTCCAATGAAATCAAGCTATTGCAAAAGCTTTTTCAAAGACTAAAAAGCTTTATAAAAAGCATTGTAAAAATCTCCATTGGAGATGCTCTTAGTAATTATTTACCCACATACATCTTCACTTTATTATTATTCTTGAAAATTTTATTTAGTATTTGGCTATCTGTAAAGTGGTGTTAGATAGTTGTGACCAGTGCCAACATTGGTATGAAGACGACAATATTTCCGGTTAACAATGACGGCAGTGGCGGCGCTGGGGAAGTGGAAGTTTGGTCGGGGAGGTGTTGTTGCCGGTTGACAATGACGACGGTGGTCGGCAAGTGCTATCGGAGGTTTGGCCGATGTTTTGTGAGTTTTTGTGAGCCAGTTGTATGGTGTTGTATATGCCCAAGATTTTCATCAAAATTCCAACCATGCCACTTATGAATAGGAGAAAACGATTTTTATTTTTTTATCACGAAACGACGTTTGACATTTGAATGATGATTATAAAATAAAATATGGGGTATATTTAAATATATATTAACAAAAAATGATGATAATTTATATTCGTACCATAGCTTTTGATTAATTTACCATAATGTATAAGTAATATAACAAACTGTACAAGTAATTGATATATGAATATGATAACTTTATTAAAAGATGTGGTATTAATATCATCTACCAAAAATAATAGATGCTACTAGTAATAAGGTGCGGACAAAGCTACAATTTTTATTATGGTGGGTTTGGATGAATTTTGCTTTCAGATTTCTGAGTGATAAGATTTTTTATCGAGGGGTTTAAATTGAAGATATATTATCCGAAAGGCTCTTTAGCATAGATTCGGTTAAGACAATGTGTGCAAGATTTCCTGATATTTACGAGTAATTCGCACTTAAAAAAAATTATTATATGAAATTGTAATTTGATGTGTAGCTTAGCTAATAATATAAAACAACATTTAATAATTAACAATGCAATCATTGCATTGGGATAGGTGGCTAGTATATTCAGATTAGGCTGAAGTCGTGTCATCTTTATTTTTTGTTAGATAGCTATTGGTGGTGATCATTAATTTCCTTAATTTTTACTTATCCACTAGAAAAGAAAAGAAGACAACAAAACCGAGTTTTTCATACATATCCTGAAAGTTCATGAATGTATCTGAGGACATAATTAAATACTAATATTTGAATTATACTCATGCAATGTTGAGAACTTTTTCTAAGGCAATGGTCAGTTATAATATAAAAGAGATATCTAATTTCAAGTTTAATTATCTTGATGCTTATTATTTCGTAATGTTTATTAGTATTATGTAATTTTTTTTTTTAATGATTTTTAGTATTATGTAATTTTTTTTAATGTTTTTTAGTATTATGTAATTTTTTTTTAATGTTTTTTAGTATTATGCAAGTAGTTTTATAATGTTTTTATGTAATGTATAATATTAGTTTTAATATAATTTTAAGTTTTTAAATAAAATGAAAATTGTAGTGAGTGGTGGGTGAGGAAAGTGTTGCCAATGAAAATTGTAGTGAGTGGTGAATGAGGGGTTAACTAAGGTGGCATAAAGGGATTTGTTGGGAATGAGTGGTGAGTGAGGGGTTGAGGCAACCAATGCCATCCCCCTTATAAAATTAATGGATGATGAGTTGATGACATTTGATGACACGTCTCTCACAGATGACTAAATTATACTTTCCAATTAAGCTAAGATTAATTCGAGTAAGAATTTTAAGTTGAATTTGTTTCTTTTTCGCGTATCATGTTGGTTGTTCCAACTTCCAATCATTCAAAACAAACACTTGGTGTGGGTTAATCCACCCGGAAATGAGAGGGAAGAACCCATTTCCAGCACGAGCCAATCCAATAACGGAGAATGAGATCCTTTGAGCCCGGTGGTAAGGTCCAGTTATTTACACAGCCTTACACCACAAGGCTATACGACCTAGAGAAGTAACTAGGCACCAATGTCAGTAAGATTTAACTGGGAACACAAAAGAAGTCAATAAATTGATTTTTTAGCCTTGTGTTTCAACCGATTTATTGCGTGACTGGGACTTGGCCAACTCTATCGTCCGGTCGGTAGTAGACACTTAAAATAATACCAGCACAAAATCAACTTAGCAAAAACGAAGCCATGCTCGCGCTCCAGACAACAAAATATGAATACACATTTCTGAACAGAAATAAAAAAAAAAATGTCTTAAAGAATAGATGATAGAAAAACCTCAGTGTTAAAGTAGTTCACCTGGAAAACCCAGTAATGTATTGAGGGACTACTTATTGATTAAATGCTCCCTTTATAGGACTATCTATTCGTGAAAAACCTTCAAAAGAATCAACAAGCCATATTATCCCACAAGTGATCAAGGTTTGAGTGCAAGAGCCAAACCGAATTTGGGGGTTCTGTCCAAGGCTCTGGTGTCAAGCTCACTAGACATGGTCACAAGTGACTTGGGAATGATCTCATGTTGCAACAGTGCAGCGAGCTTTCCGTGGTTGTTGAGCTTAGCTTTGACCATAGTGAGACTGTCGACTGCATATGACCCTCCAACTGTGAAAGTGTTCTCGTTTGTTGAGAACCTTCTGGTGATCTCACCTACAGCACCACTCTTCTTTGATGCATCCAGATGGTGTATATATGATGCCCTTATCGTATCTCCTTTGTCACCCCTATAAAAGTTAATGTCAGTTTCACATCATGAAATTTTCTACATTATCTAGAAATGTAATTATGTGAAACTGCTTACAAGACTATAGAAGCACTAGAATCTGGTTTATTGACACTGATGCCGGCAGTGTACTTGGTTAATTTGCCGGACGAGGTCTCATAACCTGCCTCTGCACCAATAACAAATGTTGGCGTACCAATGGTAGCTGAAACATCGACTGTTGGGGTCTCGCTCAAGGCTACTGCTGATGTCAGAGAAGCATGGTAATGGAAGTATTGAACTTCAAGCTGCAAAACAACACAATCTATGAATTACCCAAAAGAAATTGAACATATAACAAATGTATATGAAAGTAATGAAACATGTACCTTGCCAGATTTAAGATCAGGGAACTTGATCGAGGCAATAGTTTTCGTTGAAGGCACAATATCAGTGACTGTGAATGTGGTTGCGATCTGCTAAAAGACAGTGGTATCAGAAGGGATATACATGAAAAGAAAATACTGTAAGTGATTAGAAAATGAAGATAGCAAGGAGTAGACATTTGAATCTGTGTCAAGTTTGACGTCAATTAGGGTGTTTTTGTATTTGTACACTGCTCCCACATCTCCAGATGACAGACCACCTTTTTTTGTTGCAGTCGATGTAAGTGCCTGTAATATAAGATAAAACAAGATTAATATAACATAGAGATGAAAATTTCAACCCATTTACCAATACAATCACAAATCCCTTGGTGGGTAAATAGTTTCCATGTAAATAAGTAATATACATGAAAAGATTATGGATCAGGTCAACTTTAAAGTTATAGTATATAGTGATTCAAACTTTTTAACAACAGAAAAAGGCATCAATTTTTTGTCTAGTATTTATTTATATAGTTTTCGGTTACCCGAAATTATAGTATGCATTTCATGATAGCCTGAATCAATATCACTATTATACATACCAGAAGGAGAAAACCTTGAATTTATTTTATTTTTGATTGGTGTTAGCGGGAGAAATACACCAGATGCCACATTACCACTATTTGGCTTTCTGCCATTTTTGAAAAACAAAAACCAGAGCAAAGACATAACATAAAAAAACAGTGACTGATTTCTGATCTCAAATCCTTGCAGAGTTGCAGAAATGAAAGCAGTTGAGCATATCAGTCCCCAGTCCATTTTTTACTTTTGGATATTAAGAAGAGAAACATTTTAGCTATTATAACCACAATTCCACAACAAAGTATCATGACAGTCTAACATTATGAAAATATTCATATCAACGGATAACAGTAACTACTGTGATAATAGCACATTAGCTAGACGATAAAGCTTCAAAAATCCAATCTAAGATCCAATAAAAAAAAATAGCACATTATAAAAAAATGACTAACTAATGTAATTCATGTGATGTCAAGGAGCTAATCTAAAATTCAAACAAAGCTAATCTAAGATCCAATTGCAAGAAAAATAAGAATCATAAGAAAACAAATCAAGATTTTACTTGTCAATTGCTTCCTATTTGCATGCATATGCACATGATCACCTCAAAATAGTATGACTATAATGCCTATATGTCAGCAGTCTGCAATTCTGCATACACAGACAAAACTAGGTATAAACGGAAACGGCTGATTTTATTATTATTATTTTTTGTACGGCCATATCTGCTCTACTCCTAAGCTACCCCATATATTCCTAAAATCACCTATGCCAAATCCAAAGTATATACATTTTGCTAATACAAAATAACGTACAATGTTTGAGGAGGCATATCAGGATTTATAGTGTTCTAAAATAGCAGATGAAGAAAATCACTGCATCAAAAGGAAATCAGAGTGGGGAGCTCATGCCAATGCCAAAAAAAAAGAAAGTAAAACCAGTCTCTTGCATATCCATCCAGAGAGATTAACTAGAAGGCACAGATCTCAGATGCTAGTTCAAGGATATGGTCTAAACCATGATGAAACATTTAGTCCAATGGCAAAGTTAAGAACTGTGTGAATCAATCTAGCACTTACACCTAGCAACTATTAATACGTGGATGAATGGAGGTATTAAACATATATCTCTATATAGTAAGCAATGGAAGGAACAATACGGATTAATGGTAAAATTGAAAGAACTCTGACTCAAAGTGATGGAAGGAACTCTATGGATTAATGGTAAAATTGAGAGAACTCTGACTCAAAGTGATTCTTTAATGGCACATGTGAATTCTAGTTTGTTCGTCACTACTCTAGTTTGTTGTTGAACTAGTATATGCAGAGATTCACAAAAAGTAAATATAATAATATATTGAGCCAAAAGAGAATTTCGCAATTCGCTTTCAAACTCGGGCAATATATTTCTTGGCCTACAAGTCGATAATGCCTAAAGAGAAATATTTCTCCATCCACATAAGTATTCCGAAGATTTACTGAACAAAGTTGAAATGCATATCGCATAAATACAAAGCCAGTTTCAACCTCAATACGTCCCATAGCTAATCAGTGGATCATGAGCACAAAGATACAGAAGCTACCACAATGAACTAAAAAGTGATGGTTAATCTTATTGACCTAAATGTAGCTAGATCTACTATTTCTCATGCAACCAGTGAGATAGATTGGCGTTTATGCAACAGAACTACTAGCAGGAAATTGGACAATAATCTGAGATATATGAAGAGTATGATCAACTATGGCGTTCTGTATAAGAAAGATGAAGATTCATGTCAATTGATTTTTGTGATGCTGACCATCCAGAAGAACATGATAGTACTTTTTTATCTACTACCACGTCCATTTATGAGCTTGGAATAGTAGCAATCTCTTGATGTTGCAAAAGACAGCAAAGAACATCTTTGGCAACAGCAGAAGCTAGTACAAAGCCACAACTATGTTGATTTGAGAGAACAGTTGGCTAGATTGTTGATGGACATGCATGAATAATTGATTTACTCAATTTCTAAGCAATTAGACAACTGGTCAGCAGTATGTTTAGAAAAAAACACCAACTATTCAAGCAAGAACAAAAAATGTAGTGGTGCATAATCATTCTAGTCAGAAAAAAAGCTTGTACATAATGAATTTGAGTTGAATCATGATGTTGATGTGAAGAATCAAGTAGTAAATGCATCCACAAAAGGCTTGAATGTCACCAAGTTTGGAGAGTTCATTATCTCAGCAGGATGATTAGAATAGAAGTCGGTGTTAAAAAAGAGTGCTACTATACCAATGTTGGTGTTTGACCAAGTTAAATAGCAATTTACATTTTCCAACTTCCAAGACCACGGTATCACACACCTCTGCCCAAATTAATCTTGACTTCTCGAGGTAATGTGATCATCTGCACCTTTGTATTTCATTCAATCATCAATCTAAATAACAGCTATGGGGAGTCCATAAAAGCGTGCTTCTCATTTTTTACTAGCAAATAGTAACTCAAAAGGAAACTTAATGTGAGCTAAACCGCACTTTCTTCTAGCAAGATTAGCAATGTGTTGTGTGTCAGCCTATTTCAGCAAACCTTTTTCTAGATAGATTAGCAACATCATGAGATCCATTATAAGTACTAAACAAAATGAACATATCTCCGCCATAACCTAAAAATCTGTCCATTAGTCGGTATGCTAAACATATACCATCTCTATCTAGTTGCATATTCCATCGTAATACTTTCTAAACTAACTCCATATTTCAAATTATACCTGTATTATCTAAACTACAAGTGTCCGTTACCAAGAGTTAAACAACAACCATAAGTATATCCATTAGCACCACTAAAATAAAAATAAAAAACGGAAAATCCCGATAAGAAAGAAGAGTGAAGTATATGTACATAGATATACATAGGGATTAGTACATTAGAATGTAGACAACTTTACACAAATTGTCATAGTGTGTATCGAACTTCAATCATGTGCATTGTATGTATCCGACCAATCAAAAACTTACAAGTGACAGCTTATATGGTTTCCACATATACCCGGATACATACAATGCACAGGATTTGAAAGTTCATTACATAAAATGCACAAGATTGAAGTTCGATACACACTATGACAATTCGTGTAAAGTTGTTTACATTCTAATGTACTAATCCCATATACATATTATTATAACTTCACAACACAAACGAATCGAGTTCCAATCACACTTGGCAACGAACCTAAGCGTACACTAAAAAGTTCACTTTTCTCTACTCATTCTGACCTAAACTAAATGTATACCATCAACCACAGGGTTCCATCGAAACAAACAAATCTATATAGGTAGCTAATAAAACCTATAATCGTTATTTAAAAAAGCATTTTCTATGAATCTATTGAGAAAATCGATCTGATTACATTACAGACATATAAATTAAAAATATCACTAGAAGTCATATCATATGCAGCTAATAATAATATCATAAACATGAGAGGATAGGATAGGATAGGATAGGTACAAGTCCGTTAGCGGTGCTGGATGAAACGGAGAACTTCTGATCCGATATGTAGTCTCTGGTTAGCAGATCTATACATATACATATATATTACTATTAATCAACAGCACTTGTGAAATTTCATACAGAATCTCAGCTCCTATGTGTTATATATATATATATATACAGAATCTAAGTTCCTATGTGTGTGTATATATATATCAATGGATGTGTGTGTATATATATAGAGAGAGAAAGAGAGGGAGGAACCTTTGGCTTTCTTGCCGATATCGGAAAAGAGTCCTGGTCCACTGTTCATTGTCGTTGACGATGAAGAAGAGAGATTGTAGAGAGAGAGAGAGAGAGAGAATGGGGGTGTGGGACTGTGGGGTATAGTGATATCCTCCTAATAGCGTTACAGATACAAATTGGTTCGGGTCAAGGGTTAAAACCTACGGTGCGCGCTTCGAAGCAAAGCACGTTTTATGATTCCACCCAAGTGACCCGATGGTCCTATTGTAATAGCCTAGCATAGCCCACAATGTAATTATATATTCTTATTAATGTAACATTATGATCGATTGGGAAAAATCGTATTCTACATGGTAACAGAGATTTAACAAATTCTGGACCTTTCTCTCTTTTATCCCATCAATCTCCACTAAACTTCGCCTAGGGTTCTTCACTAAACGAGAGCCACATTTTAATGCACTTAAGTGTATCTTGCGCTACCTTCGTGGAACTCTTGACCATTACCCTCAGATTCATGTTTCCTCCACAGACGGCCTTGTCGCATATTCTGATACTGATTGGGGTGGTTGCCCGACTACACGCCGTTCCACCTCCGAATACTGTGTATTCCTTGGTGCTAATCTTCTTTCCTGGTCTTCAAAGCGCCAACATGTTATCTCTCGATCCAGTGCAAAAGCCGAATATCGAGGTGTGGCCAATGCAGTGGCTGAGACATGTTGGCTATGTAATCTGCTAGTGGAACTACACACATCGCCTACTAAGGCCACACTTGTCTACTGTGATAACATCAGCTCGGTTTACATGACATCGAACCCAGTACAACATTAGCGGACTAAACACATTGAGATTGACATTCATTTTGTCCGTGATCAAGTTGCCTCGTGTCATATTCGGGTTCTACATGTCCCCTCTACGTCACAGTACGCATATATATTCACGAAAGGGCTTCCTACTTCCCTATTCACCGAATTTCAATCCAGTTTGAACATTCGGATTTCTCCTCCCGATAAAACTGCGGGAAAGGGGGGGGGGTGTTAGTATAGTGTATAATTATAGTAAAGTAATATTATAAGCTTGGCCCGTTGACCCTATTGTAATAGCCCATCATAGCCCACAATGTAATTATAAATTCTCATTAATGTACTGATTGGGGAAAATAGTATTCTATAGTTACTTATTGAAAAGAGATCAAGAATTGCTTTATTAAAAAAAAAGGGTAGATTGGTGAGAACCCTCAAGTCCCATGTACCGTATTGGTACCCACATAACCCCCAGCAGGGATAGTGCC
>JAOEHQ010049305.1:0-20695 GCA_025447715.1 Asclepias incarnata
TTACTTATTACCATATATTAAGCCACATAACACATAATCACCAATTTACACTAACATTTATTCATTTAATAAATCACAAACATAAACTTGACTTTGACTAACGGTCAAAGTCAATAACATTAATTAAAAAGTTCGGGATGTTACATGGTGCTTATTTCAAGATCCTGCAATAATCGTCTTAAAAAGAAATAATCAAAGATATTAGTCGACATATATATCAGTAAGCTAATATCTTTAAGGATAATCCTACGGAATATCTTCTAAGAGAAGATCCTGGCATAATGGCGCTTTATCAGATCGATATCCTTAGCCTAAAATTTCACCCCAAACATGCTCATTTACAAAATCTCGGCGAAAATCACATATGATCCAACAAAAAATACAACCACATACATACAATATACAATCATACACATATGCTCAAAAAAACTTAAAACATCATATTGCATAATCCTCTTCGCCGGAAAAATAATATACATCGACGGCCGGGAATCCTCTTCGCCGGAAAACCGACATCGCCGGAAAACACAACCAGAAAACACCATGATGATGATCGATAACATATCATAAATATGATAAATAACGAAACCCACTAACATATGATAAATAATTATTACCTTGATGATGAATTTAAATGCTCTGATTGTTTAGAAGAATTTATGGATCGGATTCATTTTTATTTTATTTTTTGTGAAGGAATCGGCAATTTCAATGCCACTTTTCCCATCATTTTTTTAGATTTTGTGGGTTTTTTATTATGATTGAGAGACATGAGTGGATAGAGATTGGATTATAAACAGAAAAAATTTGATAGAAAATTGATAGTATATCTTGATTGCTTTGCAGAGAGAAAAAGAATTTGTCAAAAAAAACTAACGAAAATGTTCACCCATGAAACTTCAACCTTGGACCTGTTTTCACGAAGAAGAAGAACAAAAAGAGAAAAACGGCTGCGGTTTCCGGCTGTCTTTTAGGTGGAGGGCGGCGGCTGGAAATCCGGTTAGGGTTTGTGTGTTCTTTTGGGTGTATGTGTTGTGTGTGTGTGGGGGGGGGGGGGGTAAATGATAGCTTTTAATATATAAATTTAAAATATTAAATTTTTTTAAATACAACATGTCAAATCTACCCTTTTTAATTTTTAAATATAAAAAATACTTCTATTTATTAACAAAATTGCCACAAGTAATTTGGACCCTTGATTAAGAACTTGAATGGTTAAGATTAAATATAAAGGGTTCCTGACCTTTTAGGGGTTCCTAAAGTAACTTTTCACTTTACTCTATAAATTATTCACTTTTACAAAACATACTAATACCCATATGAATCCAACAGTTTTATAAAATGAATCCAACAGATTTTTAAACTGACTTTACACTTTTACATATGAATTAACAAAAAAAAAATTTACAAAAATTTCAACTTTCATCTTGATAGAATGCCCATGAATCACAATGCCATCTAATTTTCTATCTGCGTTCGCTAACTATCTATACCACTAAACTACTAACTATTACACAAATCAACAAAACAACCTATACTAAACTAATTAAGCAACTACCCATACTAAGTCATGGCTACCACCACCACGGCTTCAATCAACCATGGCTGCCACCCCAAGTCATGACTGCCAAGCCAAACACCACCAGTTGCCCCTCTCTCCATCCGGCCACCACCAAACAAAATCACCACCATCCGCCGCATACAACCGGCGTTTCCAACCGCCACATACAACCGGCCACACATACAAAACGAGATTTGAAAAGAGAGAAAGAGAGGAGCGATGGAAGAGAGGGGCGGAGATGGCGAATGTTGGGGGGAGAGAGGAGGTCGGTGGTTGAGGTGGGGTAAGGAGGTCGGGGGTTGAGAGAGGTTGAGAGAGAAGGAGAGGGATGGTTGTGTTTGGAGACGGCGGTTTAGAGAGGGAAGGGACCATTGGAATTCCCGATTGCTTTTTTTGAGATGTGTTTTGAGAGAGAAGGAGAGGGGGTGGTTGTGTTTTGAGATGTGTTATGCTTACATGTGGGGATGATAGGGTTTGGCATAAAACAAAAAATTTAATCATTAAACTTATATTAATGTATACAAGTGATATATGAAGTGACATATGGTACAACAGAAGTAACTTATGATACAAGCCTCTAAAGCAGAAAATGACTTTTCAATATGCACGAATTTTATGAGTTGTGGTGGAAATTATTTACACCCATTTTTTTTATTGTGCTAGCTTTTGTTATTTCTTAAATTATATAACTTTTTGTTTTAATTTTTTCTTATTTTTGTTACAAATTTAAACATTATTTTTATTATCTAAAAATAAATAAAACATTATCACTATTTTTATTATTTTATTATCTAAAAATTACTAATTATTATGTAATTATATCTATTTTTTAATTTATGAGTACATTAGATAAATTTGTTAGGTCCATTTATCACATGCCTTAGTAAAGGTATAAATGATTATTGTTACAACCTGTGTGGTATTGAATTGGGACTTTGTCCAATAGAATTAAAGAAACAAAGTAAACTAGTAAATGAAAAAGTAATTTTATTTTGAAAAACATGGCCCATTCTAGTAATCAGTCCTCTCGTTTCATATACGACAATCATCAACTTGTGTTCACACTTCACTCATCTTTAACAGTGTCAGTATGTATTATTTAGGTGGGGCAAGATGTTAAAATCCGCGTTAGGCGAGTCGTGCAATAGTTTATTTGTTCGTAATTATGGGTAATGATCCGTATACCATTAGTTTTTAGTCGTATATCATTAAACATGTTTTAAGTTGTTGTATTGTACAATAATTTAAAACATGTTTGATGATGTACAACTAAAAATTGATGGTGTATAGATCATCATCCTTTAATTATAGAAGTGACCAGAGTTAACAACAAACTAATCGTACTACACTTTATTTCTTAATTTATATGCCCAACATTATAAATTTGTAACTATTTTAGTGTCATCGTAAGAAAATATAGTTTAAATAAATGTTATTGCTTATTAATTAATAGTGTAAAAAGTTGTCAAAAAATTTCGGGCCCAAACAATGAAATCGTGTGACAACGATCGCACCCAAAATAATATATAGAACTGAAAGTAACACAATCAAGAATACAAGAACAATACAACATGAGAATTTAACGTGATTATACTTAGATTAATCAAGCTGAATGATTAGATTAATCCGCGGACCAAAATATTAATTTAGGTGTTGGAGTTACAATGACTAAGAGTTACAATATATAGGGAAGAACAAAACTTGGTCTCCAAGAAATTCCCACATTTTCTAATTTGCAGTCCGCTCGACGTGTTGGCTTTCTGCGAGTCGAGCACAACCCACTCAACACGTTAGCGACATGCGAGTAACGCAACCGTAACGCGTTTTTTGACTCCGTCAAATCCAGTAACTTTCATCTCATCACCATCAACCACTTCGGCTAGGGGTGTTCAAAACCGATTATTCGTCAACCTTGCCAATTTCTGTTTAACCGAAATGCACATGATAATAAAAGAAAGAACTATAAGAGTAGTACTCTAATACATTTTTTGCTAAACACTGACTGGAATGAAGTCAAGTAAGCTATATTAACCCCGAGCACAATTACTTTCTTTATTTAAGCAAATTGATGTGAACACTAAACTTTTTAAAACATTTGTGTTGGAAATATATATTAACTTTAGCGAAAAAATAATTAAAAATGGTATTGGTTGACATGGTATGCATCTCACTTTTGGATTGGGGTTTCACGTGTTCGAAACCCGCCCCTTTTCCTTTCATGTTTAGATTTTTTGTTGACATTTATTAATTTTTGGTTTTAAAGGTGGGCCCAAAAAGATTGTCATGGATTTGGTATCAGCCCAATATCCAAAATTTTAATACAAATACTATACACTTACCAAAAAAATGAGTCCAGGTTTTAATTTTCATTCTATTAATTTTTCATCCGTGTTTTTTTTTATTATACATAAATTCTATTTTAAATAAAATAAGTATTAAAGTAAAATAAATATAGTAATTATTTCTTCTTAACTAAAAATCATTGTGCATCATGAAAATCTTTGTGCATCAGACTCGTGCTCTATAAATTTTCGTGCATCAGTTTTATTATGATCCAATGGTCAAGATCTTATCTATTTGTTTTACTTTTAATATTTCTTTTACAATAACCAACCCCATATAGCCATGCATTAAAAAAACCTGTTAAGGAAAAACGGGTTCAAAAAAACCGGTTCTGTATCCGGTCAAAACCGGGTTTGACCAAAACCGGTTCGGCTTTTGGAAAACCCAACGGTTTGAAACAAGTTTCGGTTTTCGGGTTTCCGGACCGGGTAGAGATCGGATCGGGTTCGATTTTGTGCAAAAAAAACCCGAAAAAAAACCGGTCTACCAATGACCAAAAACCGGGTTCAAATCGGTTCGGGTTTGATTAAACCCGGTTTTTAGTCCTGTTGACGTAAGACTTCGCCACGTGGCATTCCATTTTGTTTTTTTTTTCTTTTTTTGTCATAATTAACACGCATGCATATGAACAACAAACAACCGCAAAACCATATATATATACTTAATATACTAAATATTAAACAAACTTGGGCTTGGATTAAGCGGCAACTATTGAATGTGGTTGTGGTGTTGCCCTTAAATAAATATATTTTTGTTTTTATTTTTAATTTTTTTGTGTTTTTTTTACATTATGTTTTACGAAATTTTTAATATGGGAATAAACACAATTACGATGTTGTGTTTGTAGTATTGTCTTTAAATAAGAAAACGTGCAAAAACGATAATCACGGCTCCGCAATGCGGGGCTTATGAACCTCCCAGTATAATAATAATCTAAATATATATATATATATGAAAAAGTGAGTGTATGGTTGTCATGTACCTAAGCTAGGTATAGAACCCCTCACATACCAATTTTTTAATATTTGGGTGAGTTATTTTGAGACAAGCCCCTAAAAAAAGACAGTGAGACATGATCTCAGCCATCCATCTCCCAAGATCAAAATTAGACCAGGAGGGGTATTTTCGTCATTTAGGAAAAAAATAACATATATAAGTGCGCGACTTCTCCCTGTAACAGACTCACTGTGTGAAAAAACACACACTCAGCTGCAACTTCCGATCAAAATCACGACAAATCCGATCAAACCTCTATCAATTCTAATCGATACTACACATAATCGCGACAAAAAACATCCATCAATTCCGATCGATACTACACAGAATCTCAAAATCTAGAAATCATCTGATTTTTTTTCGCGATAAAAAAAATTGAATTCGAAAAAAACTGTTTGTGGAAAATTCCGGTTGAAATTCAGATCAAATTACACAGATGAATACATTCCGATCATCTTCAACTGTAATTACGATCAAATTAATGTTAGTTTTCAGAATAATTTTTCAATAAATTTAAAATTTTTTTTTTTTTTGCTACACAGGTGAATATGGAAGAGGATGCGAGTGTAGATTATGAGGAAGTCAATTCATTGTTTCGTAAAGAAGATTCTGAGTTCAGTGACAGCTTTGAAACCGAATCCAGTAAGCTTTCGAAATCTCAACTTATCAATATGAACGATGATCATACTACTCACGTGTAGTATATGTAGTACAGATGCGTAGATGTGTTTAAAATAAGAATTAGGATGTGTAGGATGTGTAGTATATGTTTCAGCTTTTTGTGTAGTATGAATTGAAATACATATGGTTAAGTGCTTACTCATGTGTAGAAAGCTATGATTGTTTTAGTTTTAAACCTAAAAACTAAAAAATAACTAAAAGGTTCATCAGCAGCTGGCATGTTCATCTGTATCATTGTGTAGGACATTTAGAAAACAATAGAAAGTTCATCCTACACCTGTGTAGTATGTGTTTGAAACCAATAAAAGCTTCATACTACACCTGTGTAGTATATCTGGAAACCATAGAAGCTGAATACTACACCTGTGTAGTATGTGTTTGAAACCAATAAAAACTTCATCCTACACCTGTGTAGTACATGTACGAAACACTGAAAGTTCATCCTACACCTGTGTAGTATAAGTAGAAAACAATAACAGCTTCATACTACACCTGCGTAGTACATGTTGAAACCTCTAAATAACTCATGTTCTGCAGGTTCGGGAGGCATGCCATCTTCTAGCTGGTACAATAGTAGGATGATAGTCACCGATGATGGTGAAACACACTGGATACCAGAAGTAGAGGAAGACATAAGGCCGACAAAGGGTAAAGTTTTTGTCACCATGGAAGATTGCATTAAGATGTACGAGAACTACGCGTATCAATCTGGATTTGACACGAGGCTATCGACTGACAGAAAAATAAAGAAT
The DNA here is from genome assembly GCA_025447715.1 of Asclepias incarnata. Classification (NCBI taxonomy): domain Eukaryota; kingdom Viridiplantae; phylum Streptophyta; class Magnoliopsida; order Gentianales; family Apocynaceae; genus Asclepias; species Asclepias incarnata. Next base: position 6,334 of record JAOEHQ010049305.1, read on the forward strand.
AACAAAGTTAGACAAAAGTACATTGTGTGTAACAAAGAAGGGAAAGTGAAAGGTGTAAACATAGACACATTGAATCAAGAAAACAGTGGGAAAAGAAAGAGAATTTCGTCAGTTCAAGTAACCGGATGTGCTGCACACATAGTATTCACGCTCGTAGAAGGCGGAGACAAATACTTCATAGAGAGATTTGAGGAAAGCCACAACCATCAGCTGAACTCAATGCATCATAGACACTTGTCGAAAAGACAAAGGCAGTTAGGAATATCAGAAAAAGTGTTTATTCAAAAGGTTTCGACTTCAAATATAGGAGCAACAAGAGCACATCATATCTACAGCCAAATACAAGGGTCTCACAAGAACACACACGGAACAGTAGCAGATTTCAAGAACTACAAGAATAAAATAAACTGTTTCATAGGCTCAAGTGATGCACACATGTTGGTAAAGAGGATGGAAAACAGACGAGATTGTGTCCCAAACTTTTCTTTCTACCACAAGGTCAAAGAAAACACGGAGCTGGAGTGTTTGTTTTGGGCCGATGAGATAGCAAAGTCAAACTTCAAGGAATTTGGAGACATCATCTCATTTGATGCGACTTATAGGACGAACAGGCAAGTGCATCATTCCTGATTAGGGTTCATATTATTTCATGCTACACATGTGTAGTAACTTTGCTACACATGTGTAGTATATGATATCAGATGGATCCTGCATCTGTGTAAGACATACTACACGTGTGTAGCATTTATAAAGGGATGGTAATAAACATGTGTAGGACAGTTAATTAATAAGAGAACACAACTGGATTTGATACTACACATACGTAGGAAAGCATCAACCACCAGTTCTCTTATACTACATATGTGATGCAAATCTGCTACATATGTGTAGTACAGTTAATTAAAAAGATTACACAACTGGAATGATGCTACACATGCGTAGTATATGATATCAGATGGATCCTGCATCTGTTTAAGACATACTACACGTGTGTAGCGTTTATAAAGTACCCTGCATAGGCATAATATAACAGCCATAATGTGTGATTTCAGGTACAACATGATGTTTGTCCCGTTCACAGCGATAGACAACCACAAGAAGACCGTGTCAGTCGGGGCTGGACTGCTTTCGAATGAAACAGCGGAATCTTACGTGTGGTTGTTGCAAGCTTTTGTGAAAGCATTTGGAGGCCAGCCACGGATGGTCGTCACCGACCAAGACGCTGCCATGAAGAAGGCCGTCGCCACGGTCTTCATGGAATCAAGGCACCGACTGTGCATGTGGCACATTACTCAGAAGTTGCCTATGAAGGTACAAACTCATAAAAACATAAAATTACTACACATACGAAGGACATTACTTTCAAGCCTGAATAACCCTAAAAAAAGACATACTACACATGTGTAGTATTACTACATATGTGTAGTACAGCACTGTGAAGCCTGGAAAATCATAAAATAAGACAACCTACACGCGTGTAGGTTGTATTAATGTGCTTGTAAAAACTAAACAACAACCATTTGAATATGCAGGTAGGAAAAAGGATGTTTGACACCACCGATTTCAAGAAGAAGTTCAATGACATAGTTTGGAACATATCAATTAGTACGGAGAAGTTTGAGGAAAAATGGCTGGAAACAATGAAGGAATACAAGCTGGAAAATAATCCATGGTTCACCCAAATGTTTCAGATAAGGTCTACATGGATACCGGCTTACTTCACTGACTTACCGATGTCGGGTTTAATGAGAACCACCTCGAGATCCGAAAGTGAAAACTCATTCTTTAGCAATTTCACACATGCTGGAGCAACATTGATACACTTTATGATGTCGTATGAGTCTGCCATGGAGAGGCAGGGAAGCAGGTTAGAGACTCTCGACCACCAGAGTCATAACAAGAGACCACCGCCATTAACCCCACTTCTGATCGAGGAGCACGCGTGCAAGGTGTACACGCGTACCATCTTTCTGTTGGTGCAAAAGGAGATACATTTGGGAAGCTGGGCCTGTTGTCAACATAGCGTGACCTCAGAACTGCCGGGATGTGATGTGATTTTGGTCAAAGAGAAAAGGGAAATTAAGAAGCTCGTGGAAAAACCGACAGTCAGGAAGAAGAAAAACAACAATGTCGAAGAGGTTGAAGACATCATCACTGTGGATCATGAAGATCCAACCAGAAATGAAACTGAGCCAGGACCCACAACTCAAACTGCAAAGAAAGTATACACATTTAAGGTAAGATGCCCATTAAAAACCACTTAATACATTTCACTACACATATGTAGCATGTCTGATACTATTTACTACACAGGTGTAGGATGTATATTCTACACATATGTAGTAGAGTTTATTACGAGCTTATTAGATGTAACAACTGTGCAATATTTTCTTGTGGAATAAAGGTGACACGTAATGAAGGAGATGGAACAACAGATTGTAGCTGCATGACTTTTCAGAGATACGGGTTTCTATGCCGACACATATTTTGTGTGTTCAAGAACTTGGACATTGAAGAAATTCCTGGAAAATACATCCTAAATAGGTGGAAAAAGGATTTGATACGTCCGGATATGCGAACACGAAAATGGAGGTATGGTGAATCAAGTGAAGATTGTGTGAGGATGGGAAACGAGTTGCGTTTTATGGTAGATGTTTGCGTGGATATATTAGGCAAGGATGAAGAAAAGCTATCCGAATTTGTTGAAAAGGTCAGAGCCATAAAAGAAGAGATAGAAGCTGCACATCCGAGCTCAAAATCAAAGAAACACGAGCAGTTGATCGAGCAACACCTTGGAGTTGAAAAGCCAAGCACGAACGAAATTGAAAATCCATCTGTTTTACCATACAAAGGATGTGGAACTACAAATGACAGCAGGTTGAAGCCATTAAAGGAAAAATTGATTGAAGAGTATCTCAAGCCAAAAAGAAGGTGCGGAAAGTGTAAAGAGATGACAACACACGACTCGAGGAATTGTGAAAAGAAGAAAGCGGAAAAAGCAAAAGCAACAGCCAGTGGTTCTAGCTCTTCCTAATCTTGAAAATAAGTTACTTTTTTCCTTTTTTGGATGTTTGAACTCAGTCATAATTGGTACATTTTTTTTTTCCATTTGTTAGTAAAAATGTTCAGAATGTTCCCTGATTTGGTATTTTTCAATGGTATTACATGAAAAAAAAAAGTATTTGCATACTCAGAAGTTGTAAGCAATGCATACTACACATGAGTAGCATAGTATGTTTTAAAATGCTACACATGGGTTGTATTGAAAATAAAACATAAAAGGAACTAAACATGGCAAGTTAAACATGCTACACATGTGTAGTATGTATATACTACACATGTGTAGCATGGATAAAAAAAACAAAAAAATCAGTAACATAAACAAGAATAGCCATCCATTCAACAAAACACAAAACAAAAACTTCATAAAACCAGTAAACCAAGTATATACAAAACATGATTCCTTTCAAACCAAGAACGACATGAATAACATCTAAACCATGAATAATTTCTAAACCACGCAAAGTACATTGCAAAACATACCAAAAATGTTAAGAGGTAATACAAGTCTAAAGGGTAACAACTTCCATTAACATCCTACATGCGAACAACTTGTAGGCGAAGGGCAACCGCATTTTTAACCTTCTCCTTGCCATCATCTAGTCCATACTTCTCATTGAAAGATTTTGCATAGTCAATGATCTTTTTCCTGTGTTTGTTACTCTCATGCAGCAGAATCTTCGACATATATTTGGCCCTCAATCTGGTAAGCTGAGCTCTTTGACAGTCCTTCCCCTTTTCGTTCTCAGTCTTGAAGTCAAGTTTCCAAGCCCTTTGAGACTGCCCGAGGTAAGTATCCATATGGCACATTAAAAATACACCACAGTCATCATGGTTATTCAGCGTCCTCCATTTCATTTTAAAGACACAAGGCTTCGCCTTTTCAATTGCCGATGCTATGTCTTGTCGCTTATCCTTCAAAAACTCAACGAAAAGACGACGCTGCAATAACAGCAGGGTTGCATGTGAGAGACAAATAACATGAAATTCTCATGCTACACCTGTGTAGAATGTATATACTACACAAATGTAGCATGTGTAAGGGAAAGTAAATAGAGAACACTTTTATGTACTACACATGTGTAGCATGTATACTACACATAAGTAGCATGTACATAAAAACACAGGAACTTACAACGACATCGCAGACTTGCTTGTACTTGGACTCATAATCATTACAGGCGGCACTGTTGTCGATGATGTTAAATGCCGGCTTGCAAAGGTTGAAAACCAAAAGATAGTAATGGTCGTGAGCAACGATGGGGAAAAAAACCTGCAAATTCAACAAGAACATAAACTGTTACACGTGGGAAAAATAAGAAGATACATCGCCGCAAACATCTATCAAAAAAAGAAAAGCACGTACGGTTTCTACATGATCCATATGCAGATGAAGATTATTGGCTTTCAATGAAGTATGCATGTTCTTGTTGAAAATCCTAAAAGCATCTTCAAATCTCAAAAGACCATTCCACATGTTGCTTGTCTGATTATAAAACACATATTTAAACAGTAACATTTAAAAAAAAGTTGAACCATTAGGAAAAAATAAGTTAGTTACACAACTTACGATAGTCGTGGTTGTCATGAACAGTCGGCTAAAAAACGACCCATCTGCTGTTTGATCTCTGTTGAGAATGGAACTCCAAACGTTAATCAGATCGGCGTCTACCCATATCATAGGAGCCAAACTCTCACAGATCGAACGTGTCAACAACTCTCCCTGCTCTGTTTCAAACAGAACCTCGCTGAACGACAATAAAAAAACAAAAAAAGTGTGTTAGTTGTACGCCCATGTGTAGCATATAAACATCTAGATTTCAAAATGTTGGTAAAATACATGCTACACATGAGTAGGATGTACATGCTACACATAAGTAGCATGTAGGAAATAAATATGAAATGTTGTTAAAATAAGTGCTACACATGTGTAGCATATGTATACTACACATATGTAGCATGTTGGTCAAAGTTCTTACCAAAAATAAAAAGAACTTACCTGGGGTCGTTTTGCATGATGAAGACGCTTCCCGACACATCCCACTCCAACTGAGATATGCCGGTGGAGATACTAGTTTCCCGTCGCCTATACGGGGAAACGAAATACTTTGACGGCTTCTTCAAACGTGCCGGCGAATAGAAACAGTTTTTAGCAGAAATGACGTCTGAATCAGCTTGTGCATTCTCAGACGCTTCATTCATCGGACCCTTCCCGCAGTCAGATTCAGCACATTTAGGAGACAACGAAGGGAAGGGAACAGCTTTGACAGTATTACGATCTTGCGTCTCACAGTATTCCTGAGATAAAAGAGAAAAACGAGGAGGTGTTATATCCGCCAAAGAGCGGTGTGGTTTCGTGCTATATAAAGTCTTTCCAAGGCTATCGAGAACCTCTATAAACTCGGGATCATTCCACCAGTCATCTCCCTCAAAGATAACACCAGCATTAGCCGACACACCAGGAGTAGAAACATCGTTCTTGGGATGATCACTGGAAACACCAACATCAACACCTTCTTCAGTCTCAACAACGACAGCACACATTTCTTCAACAATTCCAGACACACCAGGGGCAGCGGAGACATCCTTTGGTGGATCGATCAAACCTCCATCATTTTTCGGATGCTCAGTTGGCTGAGCTTCTTCAGAAACAGCAGCTTTAACTTGCTCAATTCTCTGAGTTTCTTCTTGAAGAACAGATGGAATGACTGGTTCTACATATTCACCTCCATCTTTATCAACTACATCTTTATCACCTCCATCTTTATCATGGGCTCCATCTTTATCACCTGCACCTTTATCACCTCCATCTTTGTCATGGTCGCCATCATCACCATTTAGCTCCAACAGAAATTTCCGAAACTTTTCATTCACACTTGACAGCTTCAAATCATCAGGAAACAAAGAGACAGCTTTCTCCAATGTAGAATCGAGCTGCGTGATCAGGCCTTCGACATTTGAGATGTAATCCTGGAAATCAAAAACACACGAAATGTAAACGAAATAGAAACATAAAAGGGATGGTAATAAACATGTGTAGGAAAGCCATAAAACACCAGTTCTATTATACTACACATGTGTAGCAACTCTGATATACATGTGTAGGACAGTTAATTAATAAGAGAACACAACTGGATTTGATACTACACATACGTAGGAAAGCATCAACCACCAGTTCTCTTATACTACATATGTGTAGCAACTCTGCTACATATGTGTAGTACAGTTAATTAAAAAGATAACACAACTGGAATGATGCTACACACATGTAGCTAAAAACTTAACCATTGTCTCTTCTGATACTACACATGTGTAGCATACCTACTACACAGGTGTAGCACATATATTAAGCATATCAAAAGTGATAAATTAGAAAAAGGTATACCTCTTTTGAAGTCTGAGAGGAAGACCCAATCGGTTCACAAGCACTCTCGGGGGCAGTAAAACCCTCTTCGGCATCTTCAGAAAACGGAAGCTGCAACGGAAGTCTACCATATTCACCATTGGCTTCAAGCTCAGCTTCGACACGCTGAGAAATAAATATACGATTCCAGTAACTGATGGCCGGTCGTGAGCGAGCAACAGAGAACTTCTCACAAAGAGTTGAATCCAGATACAACAACTGCAATAGAGAAAAAAAAGCTAAAATAACTAACATGTAAATAAAACGTAATACATGTAATATGAAGAAAACAGAAATATTACCACCAGGAATGTCGCCGGGCCGGCAAAATAGAAGTCCTTCGTTTTTGGAGGCCATAAATCCTTGCAGCCTTTCATGTGATCAAGCAAGAATGCACACCAGTTAATTGACCTGATATCAGTATCCTCGGCGATCCGATCAATAACAGCTCGCAAGAAAGGAGCTGTGTAGGCACCCGTCTTGTCCAAGTGGATCATTGTCGCGACAAACATCATCAGAAAATTCACCTTGAAAGAAAACCCAGAATCAGGGTTATGTTCCATATCATATGCAACATGCGCGGGCCGACCATACTTGCCACCATAGAGAGATTTCCAACGATCAGAAAAAGAAGATTCACCCTTCTTAACCTCCCTAACCGGCAATGACATCAGATCCACATCACCCATCGGGATCCCAAGCATGTCATGAACAGATTTACAGTTGAACTTAATGGGACCAGACTCAATATTCAATGACAAAGAACCGATATCGAGCTTATCAACAACAAAATACACCAAAGTACCCGGAAGAATGTCAATCTTCAAATCAAGAAAACTCCCAAACCCCATGTCTCTGATAGCTTGTTTCTGTGGTTCTTTGAGACGGGGAATCAGTTCAAACAAAGCATTCGGTGAGGTCCGAACCCTGACAGTGGGAAGACGGTCCTCGTTTCCCTGTATTACCTTCATTTTTCCCTTCTGGACCTCTTTTCCACTGTTCGAAGTTTTCATCTTCTTCGACGGCTTCTGTTCCTCATTTGAAAAAATCTGATCGGCTCGTTTCTTAGCCTTCTTGAATGGCTCAGCAGATGTGTAAGACGAGGAGTACTGAACAATTGCTAAAGAACACTCTGCAGCCGACTTGTCATGCAAACTCTTTTTCCGTTTCTCGGCAGGTCTAGAAACCACACGGGGCGGCTTAGCAGCAGCAGCAACATTCATCTTCGACGACAAAACGGCCTCTTTGGTACGTCTAGAAACCTTTGCTTTGACGGGATCATTGGGAGGGGCAACCTTCTTATTTGAGGCCTTTGAAGTAGAAGGTTTAACTTGTGGCTTGGCAGTGGGAGGTTGCTTGGATGTTTTAACAGTAACCTTGGCAGCAGAAGCATCCTTTGACGTTTTCTGCCGTTTAGAGACCGAGCCGGAAGGGGAAGTTTTGGCACGAACGGGAGAAGCAAAGTCAGAATCGTGAGAGGCAGTCCTCTCCGAAGATGAATCAGAATTAGATGGACTTCGCGTTGAAGGAACAGGGGCATCACCCTTAGAAGCCCCTGAATAATAAAATGAAGATATATTAGAAGCCAAATAAAACAAACACAACGATATGCATTCCTAACAATACCTAACTACACATGTGTGGGAAGACTAAACCATAAACAACAACTAACTACACATATGTAGCAAAAATAAACACCAAAAAACAATCAAGCTACACATACGTAGCATGACTGGACTAACAGAAAACACACACAAATCTCCTAAAAACCAGTAACAATCAATAAAATACACATGTGTAGCATTACTAAATCACTGAAAGTTTTTTGAACTAAAATCAAACATATCATAACACTGAAATTATTATAAAATCAACTAAACACAAAATAATCAAAAATAATCAACTAAACACAAAATAATCAACTAAAAAACAACAAATAATCAACTAAACACAAAATAATCAAAAATAATAAATATTGAAATATATAAAATCTATTACAAATATATAAAACGGTGATATAAAATTGATAAAATAGATAAAAATACATACCAGAAGTAGATTTAATTCGATTTGCAGATTTTTTCTTCATAGCTACAATAATCACCTAAATATTGAATAAAAACCCTAAAATTGAATCGCAAAATCGATTAAAAAGCCGGCGACGATGAACAGTGGCGACGGGCGACGAATGTGATCGGAATGAGAGCGAAAATCGGTGAAGAAATCGACCGGCGAGACGATTGAATGGGAGGCTTGAGAGAGCAACAGGTTTTTTTTGAATGGGAGGTTTTTTTTCCTTCGTGGAAATTGAATGAGACGAGAGAGAGGAACGAGGGACGTGTGTATTTAGGTGGGAGGGGGTAAAATGACCAAAATACCCCTCCAATGTTAATTTAATTTTAATCTACTCTAATCTCATCCATCCAAAATGTTTGATCCAATGGTTGAGATGGTGTCTCATTGTCTTTTTTTAGGGACTTGTCTCAAACAAACCCCCCTCTACACATATATATATATATATATAGGCTGGTTATTGTAAAACAAGTATTAAAGTAAAACAAATTGGATAAAATCTTGACCTTTAGATTATGATAAAATTGATGCACGATTATTCATAGAGAAAAAATATATACACTAATGCACGAAATTTTCATGATGCACAACGATTTTTAGTTTAAAAAAAAAAGATTATTTTATTTGTTTACTTTAATACTTGTTTTATTTGAACAATATATATATATATATATATATATATTATATGCAACGTACTTTCCCATATGAAGGCAAACAATTATATATCTATACTATTATATAAAACAAATATCCTTCTCTCTTTTCTCAAAAGATGAACTGCTATACCTAAAATGCCCCTCACTTTACTTATGTATATTTTCATTCCCTTATTGATATACTAAAAATACCCTTAATGAAATAATTTACAACATCTATCCCTCAACTTTTAAAATAACTACACTACCCTCTTTTACATCAATAACCTACATTACTCGCTGCCGCTGCCGCCTGTCGTCGCGGTCACTACCACCACCACCAGTCACCGTCGCTACCACGTCACTACCGGTGCATGTGATTGTTTCTAGATATTTCATTCTATAATATAATGGAAGCATTAAAGCTGCTTAATTTGTTTGTACGTGTCATGTTTGTCGTCTAACTGAAGCCAGTCAAAAACGGTTAATTCTACCGGTTTAAACTTGGGCCAAAAGTGATGAAAAGGACTACGAATATATATGCTTAAAAGATGACAATTAATTATTGCTTATATATTTAAGGGATGCGATAAACACATAAATATATTATACACGTTCTTTAAACACAGAATTTTTAAACATAAAGATAAAAGGTGATGATGACATGACAATATTTAAAAAAAAAAGAAAAAAAGATAGGTTAAAGATGGTAGAGGGGTTTCAAATATTTCAAGCCACCAAGGATGAGGGGACTCCTGCGGTATGAGTAACGCCAATAGGTATCGGCATCCGGGATACCCCTTCAATCGTTGTGCATCGGTAAGCGGCATGGGATATATACATCGGCACCACCACACCAATTAATATAAACGGTTGGTGTGTGCTTTATTAGCATTTTTTCTTTGGGGGTTTTCTTCCCTCTTTTGACCATTGCCAGAAACCTAATTTTCATTTTTGGGTTTTGATTGAGACAACCTGATTGTGAGTTTCTTGGCTTTATATTGCCGGGATCAATGCCGCATGCTGATGCTTCCAACGTTTCACTCTATCGTCTATTTATATTGCCGGAATTTCATTTTAAAAGCAATATGTTGTCGGAATCCGATTAGGTTGTTTATCCGAGTTTTCAAAAACTTATGTCTCCCTCCTCGCCGATCCGATCCCAAGTCAACCTTGCCTGTGATTACATTATTTATGTTGCGGTTTCCGATATAAACGGACGATGATGTTAAACGATTTGAAAAAGGAAGTCGGATGATCTGGGCCATATCTTGGCGGAGTAAACCTTCGGGTTGGCAGCCATGACGTGTTCACACTTCCGATTTCCCAACCCCTAATATGAGCCCAAGATGTTGGTAAGGACTCCCCTCACCCTAACCAATTTGTCTTGATTAAGGTGATTTGCAAAGAAAAATAAAACCAGTCCATTATTCTATTATCAATTTATACTAGTTTATTATGATGAACTTTGCTATTTGGTAGCCTTGGCTAGAAATAACATGCAACAAAATATTGTATATAAAAATAATCGTTTTTTAAAAATAATTTTGAGCCATCATGTACAACATTATTGGGCCTTATCCATGATCCTAAAGCTATAAATAACAAACTTCTATTATCAATTGCAATTTTTATCATAAAGAAAAATATCATTTAGTGACACAGGTATCCAACTATCCATGTATTTAAACCTTTCTCGAAAAGTATGTAAATTTTTGGTTTAATACCACTTTATAAGAAAATATGTTACGAAAATCGAAAGATATAGACATAACTATTGATGAAGACTTGTTTAGATAATCACCAAATATAAGTTTTTAGTAACATTTTCTAAAAACATAAATAAAATGTATAAATGTATGTTCTATTTAGAGATGGAAGTGAGACTGACACCCTCCCGTACTGCCGTACCGGTACCAATATCAGTCCCGAAAAGAATGTGTCGAAATTTTATATCTATTTCTTTAACACAACATCATTTTATCCATTTTCTTGCATTTTTATTACTTTTAAGGACTTTTTCACAATACGCTAATTTTTTATAGTGTGTATGAATGTTCATCACTAACTTATCCACAACGTCATCCCAAAACAACATTGATTGCCACCAATAGATACGTAGGTTACGTAAACAAAATGCTTTTACTTACTATTGTAGTATTATATTATTTAGAATACATATATAGTTTAATTAGAGATTTAATATTAAGATTTGGGAATCTTGTGAATTAAGAAATGTAAAATAATATTGTTAATCATTCAAATCTTGTGGCTCATGCTAATGAGCAATCATGCATTGCTTGTTCACATAGAAAAACAAATCATGCATACATGAGTTATCATTGTCCCTTTGCAAATGTAACTTTCTTTAGTCTTTACAAACATTTGTATACCCTTGTTTTCTTTTTTAATATATCCCAATTACTTTATTACTGAAAATTATTGTTAATTTAGTCATCATATCTTAAAGCATAATATTAAAGGTGCTTATTATTGATATTATCTCATAATACATTTTAAAATAAGTAGATTAATTATGGTATTGTATATTCAAACAGAGGTGTATTTTGTATAGTTATAATGATAATGATAACTAGTGGAATTCACACCCACAATGTACGGTTTCAATTATCGCGATTGTGTTTTTTTATTGATGTGGTTCTGTTATGCTAGCTACTATTAAAACTATATTAGGCAATTTAGTTTGTGTGTGTTACAACCTTCCTCTAAATAAATACATCCCCACATTATCAATAAACTAGTCTAGTACCCGCGCGTTGCAGCGGAGACATTTTACAACGCGGGAGATGTCATGAGGGCAATTACAATGTGATACTTGTTTTTGGTAGTTAAAATTTGTGTTGGCGGTTTTAAATGGTTAAAGTATGCGGTTGAATTTGTTTTCAAGTTATCATGTTTTCGGTTCTTGAGTCAAGTATACATTTTTGATTATTACAAAATAATTTCAAGGGTATAATTGGTAGATCAGAGGTGTGATGATTGAATGTAGTTTAAAAAAGAGGGGTATTTTAGGTGCATCAATTCATGATTTGAGAAGTGACTTTTGCTTTATAAAGGATTAAAGATAGAAATACTTTTACTTTGAATGAAGCAAAATAAATCTTGTTTTTATAGTATATATATATATTATAAAATATTTATAGATTTTTCTTAATCTCGTATATATCTATGTGATTGTGTATTATTTTTGAATAAACGAAGTTTTATTTACATAAATTCAGTTATTAATAATATTATATTAAGTTTTATGTGATTATGTACAATAATCTTTGTATTTTCAAATTAATTGAATATTGACTCTAGTTAAAAAAAATGTTCTATTCAAATAGATAGCACTTAAAGGTTATCATTCTATTAAAAATACATACTTCTAAATATATTATAAATTTTTTTTTATTAAACATAGTTTAAAATATTATATTACTAGTCTTAATACTCGTACGTGATGCACGGTTTGTATTAATATATATATATTATTATTATGTTTTGTTTAAGAACATGTATGGTTTGCTAACAAATACGTATAATTTATTAATTTAAATCTACATATAATTAACTGTTACAAAAAATAAAACTTATTGGGTGTCATTGACACTAATGTGAAGATAACCTTCATTGACTTCAACTTCTCTTTGTAGATCCACCGTAATGTTGCAGGTTTAGATGGGTCTTCACTCTTCAACCGCAACAATACACCACATAAGTCTCTTTTAAAACTTCGATTCTAATCAACCTCCACTCAAAACCCAATAATATCTCTCCATAAATCATATAATCTCCTAAAATAACTACACTGTCCCCTAGCTGCCGTCCCCACCACCAGTCGTCACCGCCACCACCAGTCGCCGCTACCACCACACTGTCACTGCCGCCACCACCATCGTCGCATTATGCGGACACCCTTCTAGTATTTATTTAAGCAAGTTGTGGGCCCAATTCCTATTCAATTCGTTTTATGTTAATAAAGATAGTAATGAGAATTAGTTAGATTTGCTTTTTCCAATTTATTTATTTTTATTAATAATTAAAAAAAAGTTTTTTGTTTTTGAAATAACTACTTTCATTAATATATCAAAACACCAATTCAAACACTTTTTAACTTTTAATTGGAGAATGAGGAAAAATATTACACTTTCTACTTTTAATTTGAGGGGAAAAAAAACAACTAGCTAACTAAAATTTTCACCATTTAACTAAAAAATCTCCAACATATTATCAACTAGTCTAGTCTTTACAATGGTGGTCTAATAACGAGAGACATGTATCATAAAAGTATTGGTCAAAATCTATGTTACTTTTGATATTGGTAATGATATCACCTAATCTAAAGCCTTGATGACAAAACATGATTTATGTCGTTTTAAATTTTCAACCACATTTAATTAGGTTAGTAAATGGATAAATAATTAAATAATAAGTAATAAGTTAAAAATGTAAATACTATGTTAGTGCATTTTAGGCATTATGGGTTAATTAAGCGTCTCCTTTGTTTTGATAATGATAAACAATACGTTTAATGTTGAAAAATGTTATAAATACTGACTTATGCATACATACTTTATTTCCGGACCAAATATAGTAAAGAATATAATTAATAAAATAATAAGGGTATTATAGGTATATTAAGCGGTGATGTTTAAAATAGTAAAAAACGATGAAAGATATTTTAGTTTTATCAAGATTTGAATTGTTGAAAGGGAGAGAGAAAGGAGAAGGGGGGGGAGGTAAATGCTTTATAAGAGAGTATAGATAATAGGATGTTGATTTTCATTATCTTCGAACTTTCTAACTTATTTGTTTTCATTTTCTTTAAGATTATTTTCGTGAAGACCATTTTTGCTCAACATTATTTTCATCCACACAATTTTCTTCAATATTATTTTTGTTGATATTACCTTCCTGTTTAACAAATTAAAATACTTATTTAAAAATCCTTGTAAAAGTTGAATAAGTTGTTGTTTTTATTACTTTTTCCATTTCTACCATGAGAAAAAAAAAGGGTATATAAGTAGCAACTCTGTAGTCCCATGTATCGTCTTGATACCTAGAGCGCACATGATGTAGAAAATCTAGTTAAATAAAATAACACAAATAACCAATTACTGACTACTACACACTTGCGGGCAGTGGACCCGTTCGTATGCAATATAGTTAATGGAAGTCCGAGATC
>JAOEHQ010049316.1:0-20689 GCA_025447715.1 Asclepias incarnata
TATCTATACTTCTATACTTCTATACTACTATATAAAAATTCTCCACCCCACTACCAAACAAAAAAGTTAGAAAATTTTTACACACGAAATTACCATTCTATCCTTATCTATCTATACTACTATATAAAAATTTTTCACCCCACTACCAAACAATCTATACTACTATATAAAAATTTTCCACCCCACTATCAAACAAAAAAGTTAAAAAATTTTTACACACGAAATTACCATTATATCCTTAATAAATTAATTTACACCATCAATCCCTTATCTTCTAAAATATACCTAGTACCCTTTTACGTCAATTACTTTTACATCAATTACTTACACCTACCAGTCTACCACCACCAAGAGTCCGCCACCACCACCAACTGTTGCCGCCATAACCGTCAGTCGCCGTCACCATCACACCGTCACCGCCGTATTAATGAAATGTATGTTTTAAAATTTTAATTTAATAAATATTTTTTTTTGAACATAATTTAATAAATATTAATTGGTGATTAAAACCGAATGGATTGGAGGTGAATGAGTGTCACCACCAATAAACAAATACTCTGCGTAACCTGGTTTTGAAAACCCTTGAAAGAAAGAAAGAGAGAAAGAAAGAAAAAGTAAATGGAAAGTGATGACTGGGATTTGACCGCTGAAGATTTCGAAACCCTTGAAAGAGACGCTCTTAATCTGATCGCTCAACGGAAAACCACCACCGCCGGTACCACTACGAGCTCCGGCACCGGAACCGGCACCGGCACCGGCACTGGCACTCTCCGCCCTTCAAACTTTTATAATAGTAACAATACCTCTCAATCACAATCACAATCACAATCCACACCTTCTTCTTTTTCATCATCTACCAACCCGGTCTTCGATTCACGTTTCGATCGCAAGGTATCTATAATTCATTCACAATTTATATCCCCTTAAACATATATATACTTTATTATATTTGTTACTATAATAATTTTATTATCTCATTATCTGTATGTATGTATGTATGTATGTATTATTACATGTATATATATGTGTGTGTGTGTATATATATATATATAGAGAGAGAGACTAACATACTAAATAAAGGACTTGGTGAACACTGCCAACTGAGCGGACATTATTTGTTGAAACTACATGTGACTCGAGTTTGTTAGTCGATACATTATGACAATGTGGTTCGATTATATGAGTGGTCCTTGAACATGATATACCATCACTATGTTTCTCCCGTTTTCTAAATCTTGATACGTTATAAAGTTTAAGCATGTGCGGATGTGATTATTTCTAAACGTTCAAATTGTGGTAACCACAAGTCCACAACTAGCTCACGAGTCACGCCAAACTGAATTAGGCCTATCACGTGAGAGGTAAATCAAGTTCACCCAGCAGATCGTGTAGATGGTAGCTAACTAACTGATCCACCTTCTCCAAGGAGTTTTTCTAATGTATTAAGTTCTTCCTTGACTCTGGTGGAAATTGAGCATGGAATATTTTCCAGATGCCATAAGCCATAGGTGTGATGTTTCTTTCATGTGTTATTTTATCGAGTTAAAGTTGATTTTTAGGAATCTTTTGAACGAAGTCATAATGTGACCTTCGAAGTGGAATTCTTGTTTAACTCATTTATAGTTACACAACCCGTATTCTACTTTTGTATGTCGAGAGTGCAACAATGAACTAGTAATCTAGTATATCTTGATAATTACGTAGTATTTTTTAAGTTGAACCAATATTAATACGCTCTTCTATGGTTTTGAGATTGTGCCCTAATCATTGCTAGGGTAGCCTACGTGAACACACTTGAGTGATGAAGAAAGCATAGGCCTTGATCTTGTGTATCTAGTATTCATGACATGATCTCTAGACTCTTGGTGACTTGAGTGAGATACTGAGATCGCCAAATAGATTCTGCTCATCAAACCAACTTTGCATGTAACGTCATGTGTTATGCTGTTTAGTGGCTTCTCGAAGTTTCATCATTGCTTTGAGTTAGTGGAAACATAATGGGCTTCATCACATTAATTGGACCGATTATTTCATACCTCAATAAAATTTGCAGATGTGATCTTACATATGCAACATGGTCAAAAATTTAGTCTCATACTATTTTCTGAAATACTCTGTATGAAATTTTGTCTTCTATTTGAATTACTTTCATGCTATGCAAAATATGATTTAGCCCATTATAGGCCACTCAATTTTTTACATCATATACATATTGAAGTTCTCTGTTACTTGTTAATACGCGTAAAGATTAAATCTTTAGGATAAAGCCATAGCAATAATCACTTCTTCACGTACCCAAGGCATCTCTTTTATCTTTGAGGCTCATGATGCTTTCAAGAGTTCAGGTTCTACATGTTGTCTCCAATCTTATTCTTTGTAGAACTTGTTCTCTGCTTAACAACTCTTTTTTAATAAATTGATGAAGCTTCATATTTGGACAACAAGGGCACCTTTTGAGTTTTGACTATCATAACATATTATTATTCAATGCCCTTCAGAAGATTTTGTTTTGTGCATCTCTACTTCATTTGAAACGGAAATTTTAGTGGCTTCTTTTCCATGGATATAGATCAAATTTGCATTTGATGGCTAGTCTGGCTAAGTGTGGACAGAAGCATGAACTAACTGGAATACTGTAAAAGCTGGATGGCGAACAAGAACTGATTGCAACAAGAATAAATAAAATAAGAAACAAAAAGTCCCCTTTGCATAGCAAGAAAATACTTAACAAATAGTCAATTGGCTTGTCATGTTCTTTATAAAGTAATTTTATTGCACTCCTCTATCAAGATAAATTTTTGTACAAATTATTGACAACCTGGGCCTTGTAGAATTCTTGAGTATTGGGCTACATGTTGGTAGTAGTTTTTAGTATTAGGCCCACAGTATTTGGTCACCGTTTATCTAGTTCGACCTGATATATATTAGTTAGCGTCTCTTTATAGGCTAACTTAGCTGGTCATTTACATGTATAATTAACTGCTTCTATTTGGATAGTAGTTTAGTTCGTTGCCAACTGCGTCAAGGAATCTGCCAGTAGATACAACTCGAAATTTATCAGGTGAGCTGTGTGTACAATTTTATTTCTTAATTGACTGCTCATTTGTTGGAAGCAGACACAACACAAAATCTAACTTTTATGGCTTTCTTTCTAGGAGATGATTGTTCCAAGTCTCGGCCGAAATTGTCCATCAAATTTTTTCTACATGCTAGCGGAAACATTGCTGCAAAATTTGTATATAATGAGGCACTTCTTCTGCCTTATTTTTTAATATAAGTTTTTATGCTTGTTCTTTCTGTTTGTTAGAGTTATCTCAATCTTTCCTCAGGTACTTGTGGGAGCATTACGTAAGGTTCCAAAAGCAACTTGGAATGCAACAGAAAGGTTTCTTTCCTTCTTTCAAGTGCCTGCTTTTTATGCCATTTTATAGAAATTTTTTCTCTAAACACCCCGTGGTTGTTACTGCTGATGCAGATTGTGGCTATTCCCTTTGTCGTCTTTATGTTCAGCAGAGAAAATTGTTCGTGAATCTGGTTCTAACATTGAGGTGATAAAGCCAGCCTTTTTTTTGTCAGATTTTTTGTAGATGGTAATTCCTAACGATATGATATGACTTTGGTATAGCTGGATCTGTGTGTTATAGTTGTATATGTAGGAATGTGTGTCTATGTCCTTACAAAAAAGTCAATAACATTGATTGAGTTATTCTCTTACTTTCCTTGGTCCGGTTGCTACCATCCTCTTTCAATTCAGCGAGTTGCCCCAAGTCAAAAGGAAAATTAAATGTTGTTGGAAATCTTGCTATAGGGACATTTATATTCTAATGTGTCAGATCGTTACACACAGCTTTGTAGTTTTTTCCAGCTTTTTGATTGTAATTTTGCAGATAGAAACTTTAGATCCGTTGCTGCAACGTGCTATTGCTGCTGCTTCTGCTGTTCCAGATCTTCGAGGTAAAAAACTAAAAATGTATTGCTGTACTCCTTTTTGCTGTCATATCATATGATTCCTAGTCAAGTAAGGTTTGTTGAGGAAAAGGTCAGGGATTGGAACATAAGCACTACCGGTTAACACCTGTATCAACAATGCACACAGAAAGGCCTACACCAACCAAGGGTTCATCATCATTTCACCTTATATTTTGATTTGGATGTGACCAAGCTCCATTTCTATCAAACGTTTATTGGGACTCTTGACTGTCACACCTGTTAGTTCAGTAGTTGCCTGATTTGTTTCTTTTGTAGTTCTTTCTTTTCCCTGTGCAAGGTTCTTATTGAGTTCTTGGTAGTATATATTTGTGCATTACACATTAATTGCACCAAGTGTTGCCATTACTCATTCCTACTAACTGAAATATTTTGTAACATGGATGCTATCATCTAGTTCCAAAAAAAACATGGATGTTATGATTGGTAGTATTAGTATATACCTGTGCATTGCACATTAATCGCACCAAGTGTTGCCATTACTTATTTGATCATTTTGAAAGGATGTTTAGATTGCAAAGGATGCTAGTCTTAGGATTATGTGGGGTTGATTACATGACTAGAATCTTGGCATTTACTTGCTAAGTAGACCGGACGATGCGTGGCGACATATTATTAGTGTCATCATTAGAAAGGAAGACATGTACCTGGATGAGGTCTCTTATGTTGTCTGATGATGGGTTAAAGTTGGCTTAGATAGGTATTTCTTTTTTTGTTGGTCTCAAACGGAGTTGCCCTTGGATAAGAAGGTGTAGAAGGTCAGTTATGTTATTGGAGATGTGTATTCACTCCTTTATGTTTTCTGGGTATTTGATATGACTGCAGTCAAGTGACTCCGGGTGGTATTTTCAATCATTAAGGGCCGTGGTTAAGTGTCATTTCAGTTATTATTTAATAAGGGGGTTAAGTGTATCATCGAATAATTGTTTTGAGTCATACAATTTTTCGGATTTCCCTACTTGAAGTGTATGAATTATAAATTTCTTTCCTATTTAAAAAACTCAGTCCCAGTTTGTATCTGTATCACGTTTTTGATATTGCATGCCATTTTAGGTTTCAGCTACCCAAATAGTTTAGGACATGAGGGATTATAGTTGTTGAACATACAAGCACCTCTAATAAGAACTTTTGAAAGCGCGTGTTGGGTTGGAAAAAGAGGTGATGCGGTGTTTTCTGGTTGGTGTTACTTAATCTTATAATGGGGGCCGGGGCTCTGCTTTATATAATAGTATTGTATAAGTAGGCCTCAAGAGCTTCTCACATGAGAGGGAATGTTGAGACTGTAAGTGTCATTTCAAAACAAAAGTCTCATATTAGTAGGTGCTCCATGTACTCTCTTATGTAAATATGACATTCTTATCTCAAGGCAAGACTGTGACATCTATGCCAAATAAGGGGGAATACATAAAAAAATATCGTCTACATTCTGGATGCAAGTGTTCCTCAGTATTTGTTAATTGTGCTGTTTTTTGTTTTTTTATTCTTCAGACCGTTACGAGGAGATGCCTGCTGGCCTTGAATCAAAGCTGTTGCCATTCCAGCAAGAGGGTGTTAGGTATGTTGTGATATGACTGACAAATATGTGCCATGTATAATCAGATTCATGTCGATAATGAATTCATTATTTTAAGTAGGCTGTCAATACTTGACCCAACCCGAAACCCGACCTGAAACCGATATGAAAAAACCGGGCTAGGGTTGTGAAATCTCAACCTGCCAACCTGATTTTTTTCGGGCCGGGTTCGGGTTGGTCATTCGGGTTAACAGGTCGACCAGCCAACCTGAAAATATTTTAAGTTTATATAATTTTTTTATAGGTCGACCCACCAACCCATTTGACCTGACAACCCACAACCCATTTGACTTGAAATTAACCCCGCCAACCTGATTTTTTCCGGGTTGGTGAGTTGGGTTCGGGTTGAGATCTCCAACCTGATTTTGTTATCAGGTCGGGTTCGGGTTGGGTATTTTCAACCTGCCAACCCGAACCCAAACCCATTGACACCCCTAATCTTATTTGCAGTACAAGTTTGTTCTTATTGCCACTCTCAAGGATTTCATATTTTTTGTTGCAGGTTTGTATTGCAGCATGGTGGGCGTGTCCTCTTGGCTGATGAAATGGGTCTCGGAAAGACTCTTCAGGTTATATAGAGTAGCTATTTTTTTCTTTACTTAGAATTATCTGCAATTGTAGCTTTTACAACTGTTAGAAAAATGGTGTGGGATTGCTCGTTTTATCCTTTTAACTTCTAGCACGACTACACCTAGCCACCTAGGTAACTTGTGTGAAAGAACAATGAAACTTATTCCTACAAAACAAGTTGTGGACGAAAAACAATTAAATCTATCTCTGAAATTTGAGAGCCAAATTACTCTTGCATTCATACTTAACCGAAACATGACCAATATGATCTAAACTTGTTTACCATTTTTAGGTTAATGGAATACAGTTTGAAGAAATTTGTGATTTCTCAAATATACAAGTGATTCCTCTTGTCTGCTTTCCTGCTCAATTCTATCAATATATTTTCACTGTTCTATATCAGCATTGTTTCTTTTGATTGCAGTTTCTGAGATAATTTGCATGAAAATTTCTATCCTTAAGTGTTTACCAGTCTTTCCTATTCTTAAGCATATCCTCATGTTGTTCTGTCTTATTTTTATTATTTACACTTAAGTTAGTGAAAATCATTTTACATCAAAATCTGTAGATATCTGTACCATTATTGTTGGTATTTGATTTACTGCACTTCTTATAGTAGATATCATTTCTGCAATATTATTGCATAATTGTGGTAACCTAAAGAGTTATGCCTCATGCACCAGGAGGTCAAAAGTCCGGACTTTTCTCTTTGGTGGCTCATTGGAAATAGTTTTTTCTTTAATTACTCTGAATTTTTGTTATGTTTCTTTTGTTATCTTTTATAGCTGATTGTGTAAGGTTGTGATACCCACATGCATAGCAGCCCTAGCATACTTTCTCATAAGAATTTTTCAGATTTTTAAAGAAATAACTTTCTATTGTCCTAAGGTCATATGTTATGGGAAAATTACTGGAGTCCTTTTGTCATATTCCAAACAAAATTTTATTGTCATTGCGACGTCAGACTTTGTGTTCCACCAAGTGAAAGTAGCCAAATATGTAGAGAGTGATGTTCGGGAATTTCACAATGTGCATTATCGATTCAAATTTGTTCTTTGGAAAATCACCGTCTATAATGATCTAATATCTACTGTTCTGTAAGTATTCTCAGTGTTGTAAAATTCGGACTCCTCGGCTGATTACTCAGTGAGGAACCGGAACTCGGACATCAACCAAGGCGATTTGCCTCTAAACGGACTCAAAACTCGGTGAAGGGTTCAACCTTAATCAAAATCGGTCAAAGTCAGATGAAACGGTCAAAGTCAGATATATCGGTAAAACTATGATTTTTTTTCTAAACTTATTTTTCAATCGAAAATACTAACATTTCAAATAAACAATTATATTCAATCAAAGGATTTGAAGGATTATGTTTATGGTTCTGGTTTATTTCTATACAAATAATTTCAAATTTTGTTATTTTAATACAAAAAAAATCCCGATCCGAGTACCCCCGATTAGTCCTGGTATTCTTTCCAAGGTTTCCAGCTGATCCGACTCCGAGTAGCGATTATTACAACCTTGAGTATCCTAGTTAATATAATACTTGATAATATGCAAAAAAAATTAATTTTCAACTTGTATTGTCGTTTTTGTATATAGAATTATATTTTAAGACCAAATAAGTAATGTAATCTTTGTTGATAGCTCAGTTGGTCCAACTACCTTGTAGGGTCCGCTCAACTGAGGTGGTTATTACAGTTAAAACGTAAGAACAAATGAACAGTCATGGAACTATATATAACTAACAACTGAAAGAATGAGAATACGTTTTATATCTACTGTCTGCATCCAGGTAACATTGTTCTCCATTTTTTTTGCAGGCTATCGCTGTAGCTGCTTGTGTCCGTGATTCGTGGCCTGTTCTTGTTCTTACCCCATCTTCATTGCGGCTCCAGTGGGCTTCTGTCAGTTTTCTTTTTAAGTCTTGATTTTGGGAATATGAAATGTTTGCTCATCATGCACTGACAAGTTATACTTCACACTTTTACACAGATGATTAAGCAGTGGCTAGACATCCCTTCTTCAGATATACTTGTATGATATTTTCTTCTTTTACTACTTTTTATTGCTACTTTCTTGATTATGCATCAAT
Organism: Asclepias incarnata; assembly: GCA_025447715.1. Taxonomy (NCBI): domain Eukaryota; kingdom Viridiplantae; phylum Streptophyta; class Magnoliopsida; order Gentianales; family Apocynaceae; genus Asclepias; species Asclepias incarnata. The sequence goes on from JAOEHQ010049316.1 coordinate 8,226, forward strand.
GTCATTGTGATCGTTTTACAATGTCTTCTTCTACAAAAGTCCTACTGTTATCATTTTACGTTTGAATTATATCATAAATTGTGCTCCATTTGTTTTGGGACCTATTTGATATTGTTTTGGGAAGGAAGAGTATATTATTGCCTGTAAATTAGTAGCAGTCAGCCAATTTATGGTGTTAGTTTTGGTGGAACTTTTAGAGAGAGAGAATGTGCAGAACATGAAAGCCATGAGGGTTAGTAATTTAGGAAGATAGACATGTTAAGCCAAAATGGCCAGTGAGGCACATGCTGTATGTAGGAAGGTGTTTTAAAATAATTTGGTATGTATCCGGGATTGGTTTTTGTGCAACCGCAAGCACCATATAGGTTCCTTGAGGGTGCCCTACTTGGTTTAGCCTCACCTGTATCTTGAAATTATGCTTTGGAGCATGACCATATTTGGTGGGAAGGAATGTTTAATCACCTAGGACAGAACCAATAATATAGTACATTGGATGCATCCCATGAACTGACATATGAAACATGAATAACTCAGATGCTTGTATTTCTAACACCGAAATTTCCTTCGCAGGTGGTTTTGTCTAGTTATGGTGGGTCAAACAAGTGTGGATTCACAATAGTTCGATCAAACACCAAGGGAAATTTACGTCTTGATGGGGTATTCAACATTGTATCATATGATGCTGTGCCCAAGCTTCAAGGCACTCTAATAAATTCAGATTTTAAGGTAAGTTCAGCTGATATTTTGTGTCTTCTACTTGTAATCAATGTATTTTACCTTTTACTTTGGAATTCCAACACTTTCAATGGCAATATATTTTTTAATCTTGTTGTCAATGAGTGGTCATTGTTTGACCATCATATCTACTTATGTATACAAAAGGGATTGTGTACCTTATGGCAGTAGTGGTTACTGGGTGCATGGATGCAGTCATTTTATCTTTATTGACTCTGACCATATCAGGAGTATGTTTCCTTTTTAGGTTGTGATTGCTGATGAGTCACACTTTCTAAAGAATGCTCAAGCAAAGCGGACTAGTGCGTCTCTTCCCATATTACAGGTCTCTCTCACCTTTCTTTATAGCCAACCACATGTACACACAGTGGCTTGAAAAACTATGGACTAGACTACTATTTTATATTTAATATTAAGATGTTGCTATACCATTTTTATCAAATAGGGTGTTAGGTGCTCGGTCATTCAAATTTTTGTGTTTTGTGAATATTTCCAGATTTTTTTTTTTTTGGACGAGGGTTCTTGGTAAGCTTTATCACCTATAATGGTAGGATAACCTACTTATAATAGTAATAGATACATTCGTATTAATACTTTTGAAAACAGATAAGACACATGAAGTTAGTTCCTGTTATTCGAGAAGTAGGGATCTCCCAATCGTTCAAGACTCGATTCATTTCAACCATGCTTAAACCTAACCCCTAACATTCTATAGATCGTAAGACTCTTAACTTGTTTATCAAGAAGCTTGGTTAACAATTCATTACATTATAAAGAAATTTATTAAAAGGAAACTGATTATTAATAATAAGAAAGGCAACAAATAATACTAACAAACAACTAACTGAATGGTATTCTCCAACAACATATATCTAAGCATGAACACTTGATATCAAGTTATGACGTGATTGTGGCAGTGACTTACACAAGTTACACTTGCGTTAATGTGTCACCATAGACACGTGCACTTCTTTTGACTCTTGGGCACCACACTCTTGCTGACGTGTTTATTTATTTATTTTTTCATGAAATGTAGAAAGCTCAATACACAATGTTGCTTAGTGGAACTCCAGCTTTATCTCGACCGATCGAGCTTTTTAAACAGGTCTTAATTTTTTTTTTATAGCTCATATTTTGACTGTTTTCTAGCAAGTTGCTATTATCCTCTTGATTAAACCTTTGCATGTTCTGACAGCTTGAAGCATTATATCCTAATGTATATAAGAGTGTTCATGAATACGGAAGCCGGTATTGCCAGGGTGTAAGATGGACTCTTTTTGCGTGCAGTTTCTATTTTGCATCACAATTCTTTCAGAAAGTTAATTGATGTTCACTCTGATACATGTAATATTTACAGGGTATTTTTGGAATGTATCAAGGTGCAAGTAATCATGAAGAATTGCACAATTTGATGAAAGCAACCGTGATGATTCGAAGATTAAAAAAGGAGGTTCTGACTGAGTTGCCTGTGAAGCGGAGGCAACAGGTACCAATTTGCTTTAACTGTGTTCATACTGGTCATTTATTCTGTTAAAGCAAATTTTAATACTAGTCTTTATTTGCTTTTCCCCTTGTTTTTTAGACCAAATGTATCGTAAATCGGTAAATGGGTTTGGGCTAAGAAGCTGCAGTTACTTTTTAAACTGTTGAACCCTGTAGTATTTTGTGATTATGATCTAGTGGAGCAGTGGTAATATTTTTCTACTCTTATTCTTTTTTCCAGGTTTTCTTGGACTTGGCAGACAAGGACATTAAACAAGTTAATGCTTTATTCTGTGAGGTATTATAAAATTTGGGTGTCTTCTTTGTTGAAATATGTAAAGAAATTGGTGGGTTTGTTTTAGGCATGATGGGTGATTTACCAATTTTCTAGTGATTTTCCCTTATAAAACGAGTCAACTTGGCGATGTTCATTCATTTCAAATTGGGAAATCATGTCTTTCTCAATTTGGAGTTATTATATCTGATCTATAATCTTTTTCAATATACAGTTGGAGGTGGTTAAAAGCAAAATTAAGTCCTGTAAGTCTGAAGAGGAAGGCAAGTCGTTTAAGTTTGAAGAGAAGCGTATCATAAATGAGGTACACATGCAATCTTTAGGCTAATATATAGTCTTTCTTTCTCTGTCTAAAAATGTAATAGGAGCTCGAAGCTGTTTGTTGCTTTAGACATCTGAGGTTAAAACGGGTCAAGGTGTCAAACAATAGTACTATAATGACAAGATATGCTAATATTTGGGGATTCTCAAGTTTTTGGCATTAAAGCTTATAAAACATACGGTGCACATATGGAAATGAGTTGGCATGCATATGTCAAAAACTATAGTTCATTTCAGGCCTTGGAGGTCAACGATGACTATTATTGTTTTGTATGCGCTATTTGCATAATATTATGCTAAGTACCTAAACGGCTACATGTATAATACGAACCAGCATGTTCATTAATTTTAATGTAATTTAATTGATTAGTGGTGATGTTTTTTGAAGAGAAACTATTATTGAGGTATCAAGTGTGAATCTAAAGTACATTGGGTGGCTATAGATACAAAAAAAGTTGTGTGAAGATGATGAAAAGCCCCTCCTGTTATTAAAAATAGCACCAGTCCATTCAGAGCATCGACTGCTATGACTCTCTGGTTGAATCTTTTACCATGAATTTTACTTGATATGCCTGAACAAAAAATTAAGTAGCATACTTGTGGTTACAAATCAAATCACAGGATTACATCTGTAGCAGACAACAAACTCATTTTGACTTAAGAATGAGTAACCACTAACCAGATTGCCAGTCTCACTAACGGGTCAATTTGTTTGAATAAAGGAAATAAAGCCAAATTGTATCACCATTTAGTCATTTAAAAGTATAAATATGAGCTTTAATGTCCAGGGGCATTAACATGCAGAGAAATCACCAAAGCTCGGTTTTGAGAACAAAAACTACATAATCTGTTTCCAAACTGCCTCCAAGCGAACTAATTACTGGATAACCCTTCTAATACATGCAGACGTGTTCTTCGTTCATATACATCTCTCATTATTCTATCTGTATATTAATCTTTTTTACCTTTCTAGTTTTTTATTGCTTATTTTTATTGGTTTCTGGGGCCAGATCTATAGAGAGTCTGCAAAAGCCAAAATCCCTGCTGTTCTGGATTACCTTGGAACGGTCATTGAGGTAAGTATTCGAATCTATAAGCATGCAGAGTGAACCATTGGAGATCATTTTCACAAGTCGTCGTATTATTGTCTACTGTCCGTTTAAGTTATATGATGCTTCATGATTTTTCCGATTTGTTTTTCTATTCACTGTAACACACTTCCTGTGCAGGCAGGGTGCAAGTTCATTGTATTCGCTCATCACCAGCCAATGATCGATGAAATGCATCAGTTTCTTCTAGTAAGACTATTTTTTATTTTGAACAACCTCACACACACCCTATGCTAGAACTCCTTATTCGATTATTTGTTTTACGTGAAGTTCTCAAAGGTTGGATTATAAATTCTAGTGATCGGAGTTTCGGCCCATTTACTTGTGAGGTCGATGTGGGTTGTGTTCTATCTTTGACAAGTCAAATAGAAAGATAAGCTAAAAAGGGAATTGATCAAGCTACTCAAAAGTCGCCACTTATTTTAATGCCTACTACCTTTTAAGAAGTTTTTTATATTCGAAGATATTATTGGTGCAATATTGCTTTTGCAATCATTACTGTTGCATTAATTATTTTAAAGAAGTTGGAATGGACAAAAAGCGTTTTTTAGGTCAACAACCTGGCCCATTTAACCCGTACTAAATAGACCTGTTTCAATCTTAACCTGTCTTGACATGTTATCCAACTGTCTGACCCGTGCCACTTTTACCTATAAACTTTGGGCTACTTTCCAGAGAAAGAAGGTTGGTTGTATACGGATAGATGGTGGTACTCCTGCAGGATCAAGGCAATCCTTGGTCACAGATTTTCAGGAAAAAGATACTATAAAAGCAGCAGTGGTATTGCAACTTTTCCTATATTTTCTGTCCTTTACCTTTATTATAGAAAGTTGGTCATATACCCTAATTGTGGGAAAATTTCTATTATTTGTTTGCTTGTCTAGCTTTCTATCAAAGCTGGTGGCGTTGGGTTAACATTAACTGCTGCAAGCACAGTGATATTTGCAGAGCTTTCATGGACTCCAGGAGACATTATTCAAGCTGAAGACCGTGCTCACAGGATTGGCCAGGTAAAAAGAATGTTGTTCTAAGAAACTAGCTTTTATTCTTGCAAGATGTGATGTTTGTTTATCATGTGGGTCTATGGTGGTATAGCAGCAACATCAATTTAGATTGATAGGGATGAGTTTCCGTTGGCACTGTGTCTTCATTGTTATTTAGTTATTTTTCAGGTGTCCTCAGTGAATGTACACTTTCTCTTAGCAAATGACACGGTTGATGATATAATTTGGTATGTACAGAATTAACATCTTTTTATAATAAATTTATTCTCTACATTAATATGAGAGCATTTTATTGCTGTTGTGTATCGCCTAATTAAAATCACATTCCAGGGATGTTGTGCAAAACAAGTTAGAGAATCTGGGACAGGTTTCTCCTCCTTCAAATATTATTATTATATATTTTTTTTCAAAAGGCTTTCCCTTGGTTAATGGTTACCCCGGGATGGCGAGCCATTTTTGGCTCATTGTAGCTGTCTAACCGGGTTTTGCCCGTGCCAGCCATTTCTCTGGCCACCCTCAAGATCTAGGGCAGGATTCGAATTTGAGACCTTCACATTTGAATTTGAGACCTTTTGTGAAGAAACACGACTCCTTGCCACTTGACCAACTTGTTGATGGTTCTTTAAATATTTTGATATTCTTCATTGAAGACATTTTGATGAAAAATATAGTAGCATTCCCTAAACTTTTCTGTGACAGCCATGTTTGCAACTAACTTATGGTTATGTAATTTAATTGTATAGATGCTGGATGGGCACGAGAATTCACTGGAAGTTTCGTATAACCCGTCAAAATTTAGCCCAGCTAAGCAGAAAACATTGGAGCCAAAATGTAGCCCAGCTAAGCAGAAAACATTGGACTCATACATGAAGCGTTGCAATTCCTTCAACTCCGAACAGTCTAACCCCAAACATCCAAGGCACTGATTATTTGTGTAGATGACACGGCTAGAAAATATACTACAGATTTTATAGGTGATAATATGTATTTTTAATAGGGCTAACGTATTTCGTAGATTTATGGCATATATAACATGCAGTGTCAAGTGTATATGAATGATTGTTCTGTTATTTTCTCGTTCGTCTTTTTAAATTGTGCCCCAAATAAAAGCCTTGGCCCTTGGATATAAGCCATATTCAAAAAGCCCTAGACCTGTTAAAGTCGGATGATCTTAAATCACATAGATATAAATGGTCTCTATATGGTGTGTGACGAGGAAGCCCTGCTATGATTTAAAAAATAATAATAATAAGAAAAAGAAAAACAAGTTTAAAAATCATAAGAAAGAAACTAAAAATATCAAAAAAGATCCACAAGTTGTAACATTTTGATAACGCTTATGTGACACATGAATCTTAATATTAGAAAAAAGTAAATTTTTGTGTAAAGAAAATATTACGTTTCTTTTTTGAAGTGTTCAAAATGTTTTCTAAAAAGGATTTGAAGGTGTTTTTAAAAGAATTCCTTAGAAAAGTTACAGGAAAAAAAAAATATATGTATTATTAAATCTAAGTTACGTGACATGTCTGCGTTATATCAGAAAAATATCACATCAATGTCCAACCGGTTATCAAGTCAGCTACCAAATGAGTAGTCGACTGACTAAGAACTCTTCTAATATTGCTACAGTTGATGGAATGTTATATTCTTCACGGTAAAACTTACATGAACACTTATCACTTGGCAATCATGAAATTACGATTTATTAAGAACTTGTTAAAACAAAAGAGCGATACGCTACTTGTTTGCTCTTTTGTTTTGCTTGTTTACGTTATGCGTTCTTTTTTGGACAAACGACAACTATCTTGTTCACTCTTTTTTTTTTACTTGTTTACGTTATGCGTTCTTTTTTTGACAAACGGCAACTATCTTGTTCGCTCTTTTGTTTTACTTGTTTACGTTATGCGTTTTTTTTTTTTGACAAACGGCAACTATCTTGTTACAAACGGCAACTATCTTGTTCACTCTTTTGTTTTACTTGTTTACGTTATGCGTTCTTTATGGACAAACGGCAACTATCTTAACCTAATCTGGAAAGAGCATCATCCATGGAAAGCTACATATATATACATACATTTGAAAAAAGCATCCCTAAAGTTACACACATACAAACGGTTGAAAATTGAAATAGCATTATTGCTCAGAAAGAATACTCTTTAAACCAATCTTTCTTAGATATCTCAAGTTGGATGAGAATATTCTAAGGCATAATTCTTTTAAGCCACTCATGAAAAGACACAATAGAAATAAAGCATGTTGAATTACATAAATAAATTTTGAAGTCGACACTATTTACATAGTGATTTTGTATTTTACTATTAAGTAGGATTAACATATACATTCCATTACATTACAAGTCATATCAATTCGTTAATTGTGTTAAAATGGCCACTCACTAAATACAACCAAACTAGGTACGGACTCGTGTTTCTTTTAAGAGCGACGGAATTTTATTAATATACAGAACTCTGGCAAAGCATCAAAGGATTTACATCAGAAAATTAGGGCAAAACTGCCATAAAAACCAAATAATAGACCGTTTTCTACAAACGATTAAAGATCCATAAATATAAATAAAAGACCGTTTTCTACTAACGATTAGAGCATTTTTCTACAAACGATTAGAGATCCATAAATACGATTAGAGCCTTTTTCTACAAACGATTAGAGATCCATAAATACGATAACTCGCATGTATTCTAGGAGGCTTGGAACTCAACTTCATTCGGATATTACCAATTAGATTGTTTAGTTAGGTCTTTGCTGATTCCTATCAACATGGTGCACCTCAGAAGGGCGTGAAAAAGCCGTGGAGACTTTGACCGAATGAATAGGGATCAATTGATAGACATTTTTTTAAGGAAGAGAATCCAGGATGAACGCTTTAAGTTTATGGTGTATCAACTATAAATAACTAAATGAGTATTTCCTTTCATTCGTAAAGAGATAGGAACCATGACTTTTGACTGGCCATAACCAACATTCTAACTTGCACATCTTATAATATTAACACTTGTAACCATAGTTCTTAAAATCATTAAAAGAACTAGTTATCAGAAATTTATGATCTCAAACAAGGAAAAGAATCACCACAAAAATATTTGTAACTTGCTATATATTTCATACATACAAAAATTATAAGCAAACTATATCTACACATTCAAATCTTGAACAAAATAGTCATTCTATTTTCTACAACCAAAATGCAACCCAACCAACATTTACAATTCGAGCTGTTTGAAGGCATATGGAGTCGAACAATCTACAAAGCCGGTACCATATCCGAACAAGATCTCCGACTCCCACCAAAGAAGTTGGTCACAATTGAATCGACGTCCTCTAGTCCAACTCCGATGCATAGAGGATTAGGGACAGCATCCTCATTGTTTCGTACTCTTACATTCGGACCATCTCTGCACTTTCCCATACATTTGCAGCCCACAACGGCGGCTTCCCCGCCAACCGCCTTCTGGAAATTCTCTAACAACATTGCAGCTCCAGATTTCTTGCACTTTCCACCCATACAAACCTCTATCTTATTAGAATCTACATTAACATTACTAACATCCTTGCATACTGTCTGCAATGTGCCTTGGTTTTCGACTTCCTGAACTTGAACAGGAGCCACTGCTAATGTCGATGTTGTTTCTTGATGCGATATCGAGGTTGGTACAGTTTTGAGTTGTTTCATATTCACTACGTTTTCGCAATCAGACTCTGAAGAAGACGAGCTCGATGCAGAGGAATCCTTGCATTCCGTCATCCGAGCAGCAGCTTTCTTCTTGGCTTTCTCTTCTTTCTTCATTCTTTTGGATTCCATTTTCTCTGCTTTTAGCTTCTGCAATTGGCTAAGTAACACATCTGTTGCTTCCTACACAATCACCGTTTATTCTCCGTAAATTAACTTGCATTATTATAAAACTACTACAGTATTGGGTGGAAGTGTCTAGTTGGAGCATGCGTGGTGTGGACTGTACATGTTGGTACCAATGCCGTACCGGGTATCGGTACCAATGCCGTACCGGGTATCAACGGTTCCCTCCGATTTATCCTTTTTTACAGTATTAAAAACACAGGACTAATTGAACATTATATATAGTTGCCTCTCTTGACTCTTATCAATTCTGTTCCAGCTAGGCTACCCTACTTACTTAAATGCAGTCTCACTACCTAGAACGGTTAACTAGTCACACAAGTTGTCAATACAATTTTTTTACCGTCACCATTGGTCACTAAAAGTTACTTAATTAACCAAGTAGTTATTAAAAGCGGAACAATTTCTCACTGAAAGCGACTAATTTAACAAGCGGTCACAAATTTACTTTATTGAACAATTGCGCAATAACGGTGTCTTACTTACAAAATTTTAAAAATTTATAACATTAGTTATCATTTATTAAAAAAAAATTTGTTTATATAATTGAATTCGCTAGGGAACAGGATTTTTTTTTTTTTCTGATCGTCCTGGGCACTTAAATCCTCGGGACCGGAAAAAGTCAAGAACTATACAGTTTCTAATAATCAACATAACAGTCACTAAAACCAAACAAAAAGAAAAAGTGAAAAAACGAATCATACCGAAATCATCTGGCCTTTAACTTGTTGATCCAATCCACTATCAACATTCAAACAAAAACCCAACTCAGAAAAATTCGACAAATTCTTAGACAAACCCTTCAACACTTTCAATTTCTTCTTCATCTCTTTTTTCACATCTTTTTCTTTAACCACCATGCTTGGCCCATTATAATACTCCAAGTGACTCTTGTCCACAAACCCATCACATACAGCGACAGACTTTCGGTTCGGTCGCTGTTTCAAACAATTAACCAAAGCCGGCTTCCCAGTCGACAAACTTTGCGACGACTGATGTACATCTTTTGTCGCAAAACATGGCGACTGACGGAATACAATACCACCGGCAACATCCATTATTACCAGAATTTATGAAATAAAAGATTTGGCTTGATTTGAATGAATAGAATTTGTTGAACAACAAATTATATTATATTATATTATATTTATTTATTATTTATTTGGTTTGAAGCGGTGGGGATATCGTTTAACAAAAGGAAAGTTAGCGTGAAAGTATTATATTAGGATTTGAATTGAATTGAATGTGAATGGTGAATTAAATGTGGATCGTTGGATTAATATATTATAATTTGTTGATCGTTAGATGTGACGTGGCAAGTGATGCATGCATGGCACTCGTTCGCGCGCGATTGTTTTTAGTTTGCCACTTTTTAGCGTGCGCTTTTGTGTAATCTTTGCCGTTGGATTTACTAATATTCTTGTGATTACTTACGTGGTGTGCCACGTAGACTGCTTACGTGGTTTTTTTTTCTTTGATGTTGCAATTATTTTTGTTATGAGTATATATATCCTAACTACTAAGTCAATAATTCATTGTTAGTCATGTTTACTTTATCAACATTTTTAATGATATTTTTAGTTTTTGTTTTGGTTATGTAAACTAAAAGAATATGTATACTTAATTATTTAGAATAGGGTTTTGTTAGACTAATGGGAGTGAGGAAAGCCCTCCATAGAGGCATCATTCGACATGTGGCAGTTCACATGGCAAAGGGGTTTTCCCCATTTTTTGTGGGAGTGGAGAAAGTTTAGAAAACCCCATATTTTTATAAATAATACAATATATATATACTAAATACAATAATAAAATGGACTAAATTAATGTTGAACGGTCATATATATGATGGAGAAATGTCAGAGCATCAAATACAGTAACTTTCCAAAATTCACGAAGCTTGCATTGGCACGCCCTTGGGGCTGGTGAAAAGGGGCATGGTGGGGCTTGCTAGGGCGTGGTGGCTTCAAAAAGGGAAGGGGCACGCCCCCATTCCCATTGGTCTTAGTAATATTCTTAAAATTTGTTAATAGTTATAGTTGGTTTAGTGGAAACATTAATAATTTCTTTTGGAAACAACATGCGTATCATACTTAGAGCCGTATGACAAATCAAACCGCGTAATATGAATTCAAGACTTTGATCGATTATTAATTATCCGACTGGTCAGGTTTTCAATAGCTTTTTAAAAATGTACTCACACTCGAATTCAAATATTATATCATTATGTTCGAACTAAGTTTAAATGAGTTTGAGCTCGACTCTCGAATAGCTTGTTAGGGTAGAACCACGTATACAAAGCCTTATATGCATAAATTACTTAACCTCTATGATAATTGACAAATGATTATGAAGGTCATTAAAACCTTTTAAAGTTAAAGCAATTGTAATTTTTCTAACCAATACCAATTTGTCTATGTCCTTTTCATATACAAGTGACTATGCTAGCATCATCACACAAAGACATAAAAACATTATTTGTTAGTATTTTGTAAAAAAAAAAAGTCGTGAAACATATGATGTAGGTATGCCGGATGGTCAACACGTTGTCCATGCGATAACAATAAATAGCACATATAGTTTGACCTCAATTCCGTCAAGTCTATTTTGATAGTCCTCTACAAGAATACATACACTCATAACTAACGCATAGTAAACTTTTTAGTAAACAATAAAATGTCATCCGAACATCTCATTAAAGTATTAAACCGTGCAAGATTTGAATTATTCAGATGAGACTGATTCATGAGCTAAAATACGTGTAGCTTGCAAGAATATCAAACCCGGGACAACCCTTGCATGTCAACATTTAAGTAAAAAATTACCAATGGGGTTGATGGCCTACTGGTAACGTACTTACGTACTTGTATCATGAGGTTTTTCATGCGGGTTCGAGTCTTGAGAGGAAGTATTTTTGAATATTTTCATGAATTCATGGGTGGAATTCGAGTTATTTAGGAACAAGAATAGGATAGTTTGCCTATTTAAAAAAAGGTAAAAAGTCGTTTGTTGATTATATACAGTAACACAACTACAGTTTACATGTTATAATATTATGGGGAAATCATATATGCTGCACCAGCAGCAGCTGCTCTCACAAAAAAAAAAACCATTTTGACACATGATAAAAAGCCCATCCTGTACTAGTTTTTAGATTTGAATGGATATACGAGGTATGGTAATTTTTAGATATTTGAAAAACTAATAATTAATATTGAAGATTTGTGTTTACGTATAAAACATTTTGGGTTATGTACAAATCATTAATCTAAATACATTACAAGTGTTAAATTAATACATTTGTGTATTTAATACAGTCAAACTTTCTTTATAAATAACACGGATTAATTAAAAATTTTAATATAAAAGGAAAATTTGAGTGTAATTAATGCACAAGATTATTCTTATTGACAGCCCTAAGGATTGTCACTATAAAAACCCTTATATATATAGGATACTAGACGCATGCCCGCGCGATGCAGCGGCAATGATGGTAGCTACGGCGGTGTAGTGGAGGCGGTGGTGGCTGCGGCGGTGGCGATGGTGGTGGTGTGGTTATTGTAAGTGCAACCTAGAGAAAGGGGGGGGGGGGGGGGTTAATAAGTTGTACCCGATTTTTAAATTGGTTTGTAAAATTTTTTGATTAA
>JAOEHQ010049327.1:0-20670 GCA_025447715.1 Asclepias incarnata
GCATTCCCGTGCTTAGTGAGGATTTACCGTAAGTTCATTATTGCTCTTACATAAGTTTGTTATGTTGTGCATTATTAGAAATCTAGCTATCTCTATGTAGTAATATGATTTCATACTCGTTGGGTCAATTAGGAGCCTTTGTTTGTACTCTAACTACTTCCCTGTAGTTTATTGATACCATACTTGTTAAGGACTTACTGTAAGTTCATCATTTGCTCTTATGCTTGTTTATGCTATGTATGACCTTGGTATTGGATCCTTGTCGTTCATTCCTACGAACTCACCAACCTAGTGTTGACATTTGTAGTACACTTTTCAGGTAATCAGGTGAACCCGCGAGCCAATGGCTGAGTTGATTGCTAGGAATAGCTGGTTTGAGATCGCGCATGCATTTTCATTAGAAGGACCTTTAGGGATGGACGCATATCTTGGCGCTCCCTTGCTTTGACTTATTGTAATCGCATTGTAGCGAATGGTTGTATTTGAATTGGTGTGTTTTATTGTAATGTTGTTCGGTTTCACTTGAAATCTATTCATGTAGCGTTGCTTTACGTAATTTCCATGTCGTGCTGTGCTATCCTGGATGCCCCATGTTTCCGCCTTGTTGGGGTGTTACACATTTCATTACACCGAATTTATCTTGTATATTTCCACATAAAACATACATTTTATTTTGTTTTATACACTCAAAACACAATAGTTTCAAATATAAATACATATTTACTATATAAGAATATATAAATTAAACAATATATATATATGTTTAGATCGGTTCGGTTTTTATGTATCGGTTTTTCATATGAAACCAAAAACCAAACCGAGAAGTTCGGTTTTCAAAAAACAAAACCATTGGTTTTTTAGAATTTTTTATTTTTTCAGTTTTCAATTTTGCTTTTTAGTTTTTAGATGTTTTTTGGTTTCCGGTTTCGTTTTTTGCTCACCCTAATTTAAGCTATATATTTGTTATATATGTTATATTTTGTACCAATGTAGGTAATGAATTTCAAAAAATACCAATGTAGGTAACGTACTTTTAATATTTGTTCCAATATATGTAATGTATTCAAAAAAAAATACCAATGTATACAACGTATTTCAAATTTTGTTCCGACATCAACAAGAAATGCTTACGTGGACTATCTACTCGAATTAATCTTATAACGATCTACGGTAATGTTGAACAAATGACCGTAGTATAATTTGAAAGATCGACCATGTTTTTCATGGTGTAATAATTTACTATTAGATAAAAATGAGTTGTCAGGAGTCATGACTAGTGTGACTCTTTTGAAATACAAGTGATTAATTTTCCTAAATAACTTATGGAAATTTCTTTAATGTTCAAATTAATAGGGAAAAATGTTCATTTAAGTCCAACTATAAAGTTCAGTTTTAAGGAAACAATATGGGCATTTAATTAATCCAATTGTTGATATTTTTATATTCATACCCACTTTCATTATATTTTTTTTAAATTAACAATTTTTACAAAGCGGAAATCGTTAGACGTGAATTATGTTGTGATCTTGTTGTTTCCCACTTTCATTAAAGTGTTCACTCGATATACTTTCAGCAATACAAATTTCAGGATCAATTTTGAACTTCACAAGTTTTATAATCACATGTGATTTTGAAACAAATAAAATAAAATTACATATGACTGAACTATATAAAAAAATAATCTAAAAACACACAAATGTTATATGATGTATATATATACTACTATGTAAAGCATCAAACCGGCCCTTTTTCTCAAATTATTGGGTTGATCTACCTAAATTACCCATATACATTCAACACACTTACCACCTAACGTACATAGTCTACCAAGAATACATTAATAAAATAATTTACAATATCTATTATTCAACTCTTAAAATAACTAAACTACCCTCTTTTATATCAATTAACATTACATCAATAACCTACACTACTTGTCGCCATCGCCGCCACCACCAGTCGCCGCCACCATTACCCATCGTCGCCACCACCATACCAACACCGCTACCACGATCACCGTCGGATCGTGCGCATGAGTCTAGTAATAATTAAAAAACACATAAGAAAATATTCAAATTCGAAGACTTTTATAATTTTTAATTTTTTGACAAATGTTGAAATTCGTAAGGTAATATCACATGTGATTATTATATTAAAAAAAAGTGGATTTCAAAATCAATAAACGTTAAATGATGTGCATTTAAGTAGATCATTAAAATAAATAAAAAATTCACAAGTGATACTATTATTAATCACATGTAAGAATATTGTGAATCATATAACACCAGCTGTTGAAAAAACAGAAGAAAAAGAAAAAAAAGGTTTGTCAAAAGATATCGAATGACTGCTCTTTAAACTAAAGACTGGCATGTTTGCCTTCTTGATGATGGGGTCGATATTGTTTATCAGTTATACCCAATAACATAGCTTATCAAATTTAATTTCTACAAAATGTATTTGAATATTTGAAGATACTACATTTTGTGCCAATGTTTATCTTTTTTCATATTGGGCCAACGATGGAATCAATTGAATAACGTAAATATTATATCACGATTATTAATACTTCTTAATATAAAACATTAGAGTAAATAATATATATATATAGCAAAAGATAAAATAATTAATATATATATTATATATATATATAAGGGTAATTAGATGGGAACCCCCTGATCCCATATACCATTAGGTATCTACTAATCCCCCAGTTGGGCTAGTATATATATAATGCCATAGACATCATTTAAGGCATTCTGTATATTTATTACAATTTACATATCGTGTTCAAAGTTTGGGTTAAGTCTATAGTAAACTTGAACTCATTATCAGGGAATACAAGTGACTCATAGAAAATCGACTCCAAACAATACAAGAACAAACTTAATTTTATTCATCATTCACATATCATTGAACTACATACTTTATCGATTATAATATCATAAAAATTTATTGAGTCGTGCATCACACGAACTTTAACCTAGTATATATATGTATATATATATATATCGTAAAAGGATAAAATAATTAAAACTAATTTCCAGAAAGCTATTATTATTGAACCTATAGTAATAATAACGAAATACAGTTAGGAAAAAAAAAACCAAATTTGGTATAATCAATAACGTTTCACATGTAATTGTTTAGAAACCGTATTCTTTTAATTGGTATGTGTTTAGATACAGTAGAAAAAATATTAGATGGGAGGATTGGTTGTTAAACCCTCTTTCAGTTTTGTAATTGTTTAGGTAGCTCGCCTTGAGCTGGCTTTTGATTTTTATATAAAATTCGACGGTTCGAAAAAAAATAAAAAAATAATAACGTTCCACATGTATTTTGAAATCAAATTTAAATTGTAAAAAATGATAATGTTAATGTTCAAAGATGAAAATATTGAGATGTTATCTATATCTATACTACTTTATAAAAGGGGAACCCCTCCCTTCTTTTCTTAAAAAAGCCTCTAGATCTTCCTATCTTGCCCTTTACTTCTATTCACTAATTTAAACATCTCCACCTAATATACCTATAATACCCTTATGAAAAAAATTACAATATAGATCCCTCAACCCTTAAAATAACTACACTACCCCTTCTACATCAATTACTTTTACATTCACCACCACACCACAACCGCCGCCCCCACTACCCGTCGCCGCCGCCACCGCCACCCTTTGCCGTCACTCCTGCCGCCACCACCACACCGCCACGACCACCATCGCCGCTGCATCGCGCGGGCATGCGTCTAGTTTTTAAAAAAATGACATATGGTTGGATCATAAAAAAATGTTATTTTGTATTAAACTTGGCTAGTTTTTAGAAACTTTTTTTAATGAAGGAATTAAAAATCAAAAATTAATTAAAGATGATGTTATAAATCTATTAAATAAAAAGAAATAAATAATAAAAATGTCTAGTGTTGTCAAATAAGTTTTTTTTTAAGAATAATGATGTCATCCTTGTTTCTTTATTTATAGTAGTAGGTGGATAGATGTGTGGATTAGGTATAGTAGGTAGAAATGTTTAAACTAGTAAATAAAGAATATGAGTAATATAGTCATTTCGAAGAAAGAAATTTGAAAAATGGGGAGGTTGTTATTTTATATAGAAGTAAGATAACTAAATTTAGTATTGGAGATATGTTTAAAAAAAGAATAAAATAAATTACTTTGTTGTAATTGGAGATGCGCTTAAAAAAAATAAAATAAGCTACTTGGTTGTAATTATCCTTAACACTAATGATAACCATCATCATTAGTTAAAAATAAAAATAAAAGAGAAAATTTTGAAAAAAATATATTTTAAAATAGGAAACGTCATAAATAAATATCTTTTGTAAAAGGTAAAAAGAAGATATTGTAGAGAATATTTCTACTTCTTTCTTTCTCTCCCTCTCTTCTCCTTCGAATTCTGAGTCAACTATTTTCTTGCTTGACAAACAAAAATTATTTCATAAATAAAATAAAATAAAATAAAATTCTGAAAACTCCAAATATTTCCTCCGATTTGACTGCCACCGTTTCCGTCCCCTCCGGCGACCAAGTAAGTTCAGTCACTGAAAACCATTTATTATTATTATTTATATTATTTTTGGTATTATTTTAATAATTTTTTTAAATTTTTATCCACTTTAAATTCTAAAGAAACCAAGATTAGATTTTGACCCAAATGATTCAACCTTTTAGTCATTTCGATTATATAAATTTTGGTTCTTGATTATTTTTTTTAATATATTTTTTCATATTTTTTGTATATTTTTTTAAATTAGTTTTTTAAGAAAAAAGCCCTAATTTTTGGTACAAGATTTTGGTTAATTTGAAACCCCAGTTTGTAAAAATAATTGGGTTTTGTGATATGTGGCATTTTAACCAATTTTTAGGGTGAATATTGTGATTATATATGTGGGAAATTTTGTTATTAGGCAATTGTGTGTAGTTTTGATTTTTGAGCCCAAAAGATTCATTTTTGAAATTGAAATTTAACATTTTATCTGTTTGATTTTAAGAAAGAGTGATACAATGGTGAATTTGTGATTAAAAGGTAAATTTGTGTTATGAGCTTTAATGTAGTTATTGAATTTTGTGTAGTTTGTATTTTAAAATCCTGTACTCCAGTATAAATCTGAATTTTGTGTGCGTTTCGTTATCGTGACAAGTGCATGGAAATGTATTAAATTGCCCGATTTTTCTTTTGTATGTATTTAGCTGTTGTAAAGTTGTCTCATTTAATCAATTTGCTTTTCGTATGTATTTAAATGTCAAAACCTCTATCGTATGTTTTAAAGTTTTTAAATTTTCTTATTGTATGTATTAGTGTATTTGGTCTATTATGACTTGTAATCAATTAACGTGGTACCGGTTTTGATGATGCACCAATCTATATGACTGCTACGTCAGCAACAAATACTTGTTACCTGGTGAAGAGGTAACCAGATATATACAATAGCAAAGAATTGAAAGTTTCATACATGATAGAGGTTTTGAGAGTTGGATACATACAATAGCAAAATAGCACAAGTATAATATATTTCCATACACTTGTCTGTCTCCTATTTTTACTGTTCCACAAAAAAAAAATGTTTTGACTGCAGGTTAAATAATCTAGACGCTCCATGACCGTCCTACATGACTCAACTGAGCTTAGCATTTTTTACTTATTGTTGGGAATGCCAAACTAAACTAGAATGATCTCACTTGTGTAAAATCATAACATGGTTCCTGTTTTGGACCTTAAAGGAAGAATGGAAGCTTCAACTAGTAAAGCCCATACGGCTTTTGTACCAACGCCAAAAGGTAATGCCTTGAGACCTGAAAGTAAGAGTGGCAGAAAATTTGGCATGGGAACTTCATTAAACAAGCAAGATATGAAGATTGACTTCATGAACTCTACGAATGATGATGAGGATGTTGAGGTTGACATAGTAAACGTGACAAATGATGATGAAGATGTTGAGGTTGACATTATGAACTGTAGAAATGATGTCGAGGATGTTGAAGTTGACATAATAAACCATACAAAGGATGATGAGGATGTTGAAGTTGACATAATAAATTGTACGAATGATGCTCAGTGTGCATTGGTTCCATCTCACTCTGATGATGCTACTGCCTCTTCAAGCTCTTTTGGTGACATAAACCTAGATTTTGGGAATCATGAATTTGAAAGTGACAACGAAGCTATGTCAGAATTACGTGGAGATGGTGCACCATTGCCAGGTTTTAGTGGATCAGGTGACTTGTTTCCAATGAGGTAATAATATCTATATAATCTTTTCTCTTATCAAAAAGTTTACAACTCCGATATACTCTTTTTGTCACTGTGTGGAAATCGTTAGGCATAATTGTTATATCCTGGCTCTATGAAATAGAGCATGTTGAATTCTGATATACAAGACAGAAACCTGATACCCATGTGATTCAATTTCATGAATTTTGGGTATCATTTTAGCACATGATAAATTTTATTAAATCAGTGTGGGCTTGGATCTGTTGTATTTTACTTAATTACTGAATTATGAGATGAGATGGATGCAATAAAAAGGATGTCTTTTCTCGACTGTTGATGCATTATCTTTGAAATTGATAAACCCACTTACACCTCTGAACTATCCTTATGCCTTCATTAATAAGACGGGAAAGTGTATCTTGGTGGATATGGACTATATAGGGGATTTCTTGATTGACACACATAGCCCTTTATTATTTAAATGCCGAGTATGTTTTTTAAGAAAGGCCTTCAATATTTCATCTGAGTGAGTGATGTGACATGGTCTGTGTATAATACAATTAGTTATGGAAGATAATGGGGTGTTTTTTATGGCTGCATTCTATAATAGATAGAATGGTATCGACTCATACAAATTTGTGTGTAGGGTTAAGTAGTCGGAATAGCCAGTAATAGTGGTTTGATAATTATTAAGAGTTATTGTCATATACTCATTATTAAAATAGGTAAGAATAGTTTTTTCCGTAAATGGGTAATATTATTTTAATATGCTTGATTTGAGCATCTTGTATTATGTTATTGATTTTTTATCTTTTCTTTTTGGTAAATATAGCAGATAGGATTTATCATGTTTTCTCTGAGTTTCTCGAAGTGTTCCTTTGATAACTTAAATACTAAACAGTTTTGTGAAAGTTTTTATTTTGCCTCTAGCAATGAATAACTTAAAATGTGAATTTGTTTCACTGCTTTTCCATCATAGCTGTAATTATGATTAAAAACAGCATCATTCCTTGGTAGCCATATAGAACTTGCCGATACATCTCGTGGACAGTTTTTTACAACTTTTAAGTTATTCTGCATGTTTGCAATCAGAAGATATTAATCATAAAGATGGCCAACAGAAGTGTGTTTTAGTGAGAGCACTAGCCATCAAAAGTTGTTAGTTTAAGATGTTATTGTTTCCAAATTAAATAATAACTGCAGCTATAAATATATTTCGTTGCTTATCTCATATCCCAGTAGTGATAACATGGACTGGTTATTTTGTGCTACGTTTTGATGTTTAAGATTGGTAATATTTAGGAAGAAAAAAGTAACATCTCATTGGAGGAAGTTTGTGCAACCTATTATGTGGCGTTGTAAATGGGTCGAATTGCAGCTTAGGAAATTTCAGTCTGTGGCTGTCAAATATGACAGAGAGCTTGAAAACTATAATCAAACACATCATTTGAAGTATGGTAACTTTGAGTTAGAAGGTCGTTGTGCAAAGTCAGTGCCTTTTTTTCATGATTCTCATAGAGAGAAACCTATGAAGAGAAAGAAAAGGAGAGGTCATGAAGAGATGGACACAGACGCATTCATGTCACAACATAGCTTATTCTCATATTTTGGTACATGCTCTAGTAACTATTTTATTTACTTCATCTCATACATTGAATGGTCTTAAAAGTGCTAAAACAGTCGGATCGGGTGGCTGGGTAGTGTTAAAGTGCTCCAGGCTGAATTGGTGTTTCTTTTTCCCTTTGGGTTAAGTCTTTTCCAGATCTTGTGTGGTTGACAGGCAAACAATTTTTTGTTATTTTAAGAAGTCCTTAATTAATATTCAAATTATGAGAACTAAATCAAAGTTATTTCAATGAATATATTAAGATTTTACATCTTCTGATAAAAACATGTCACCTGGGTTGTATGCATCACAATCGAATTGGCATCTTCTCATGCTGAATTAAAACATGAGAGGCAATATTGTGAGAAAGAAAAAGTAGACATTTTGTTTTATTGGTGACTGGTCTCTTTATCCGATTTAAGTTTTTTTTTTAAACCTCTTATACCATGATTTCTTACGTTGGCTTGAAAATGAGGACTATGTAGCCTGTTCAACCCATTCCTGTTTAAGTAAATGGCTCAAAATGGCCACATCTTGATGGTTGTTATGAGACTGATATATGTCATATGCAGCTACTTGCAGATCTCCTCCTCATGGTCCTGCAATGGATGATGATCAGCCTAACCAAGGTATTAAGAGTTTTCTCTATATATTGTCTCTGATGATGATCAATTAGCTTTTCTTAATGAAAATTATATTGTCTGGTCCATGAAATCACAGAAATCTTAGTTTAGGTCAATGTTTTAACTTTTAACATTCCAACTGCTCACTAACCTGAAAAAGTTAACACACAGGCTGTTCATCAGGTCACTCATGATGGATCACTGGTCACCAATACTTAAAGTTGCTATAAAAGCTTTCAACTGAATAATATGACAAATGTGTAATTAGTATTCAAATCGTAACAACTTTGAAACTTCTACTAGATGTTAGAAAAGGTTTTGCAAAAAGCTTTCTTCTTTGATTTATTGGTTCCATTATGTTATATCAGAAACCAGTGTGATTGCACTAATACTGATAAATAATCTTTCGTGTGATTTTGTTAGTTTTTTGGACTATAATATGTACTTGTTACCTCTTTTTGTTGCAGCTCCATCCGCTGATAAGAATGTCGGTAATGAGTTTAGAGTCCCAGATGAATTGTTATCTCTTGGATTCAGAGATGATTATTCATTGGACCAAATACTTTGGAAGATTGAAGTTTCACAGTCCCAAGTCTCTCAAATGAAAGCCAGAATTAACACAGTGATGGTTGAAAATGCGGGAAGGATCTCATCTAATGAGGAGTTGATATTGCAAGAATCTAATAATACGTTAGCATGCCTTGTTACGGAACCTGAGTTCCCAACAAGAGGGGATAAACCATCTGTAGTTGCTGACTTTGCATCACAACTAATAAAATTGAACACGGGTCATCTTGTCAAACCCGACGATTTAGTGAAACCTGAAAATGCACCTTTGGGTCATGAAGAGGGGTCTCATCTTCAAGATGCTAATGAACCCATGGAACAGCCTTCTTTTGCTACTAGAAAACGAGTGAGTGTCTACCTCTTTTACTGTCTTTACCCTCCTTGTAATAAGATATGCAGCATTTTCTTTAATAGTCATTCTACTTATTAATGACAGTGTTTGGCCTTCTTGTCAATTACTGTCACCCATGAGACTTACTTTGATGAGAATGAAAGATACCTTGAGCTAGAGGTGGTAATTTTAACTAATTCATAAACAAATGGGTAGATTTAAAAAAAAAATCTTCAATCTCAATCAGGTTGTTATAGTAAAAATATATAGCTAAATTAGTAAAGGGATTGATGGTCGAACAGAACAGGTTAAAGTTCGCCTAAAATGCATAATACCTTGTAAGTCGATCTACACAAAAACTAGATCATAATTGACAACTGTAGTAAATGTATGTAGGGTGCCTAATAAAGCAAGTGGTAGTGCCTTATGGGTTTAAGCCCCAATTTGGTTAAGGATGAAGGGTGTGAGACTGGGCTTTCTGTTTGAAAACTTTTGTAATAAGATAGTTCTTCTAATCATCTGTAGATACTTGTGGTGATCCAACTCGAATTCGTTTTGACTCTTGAGCCGAATCTGTTGTCAGTTGTCACTAGTTAGACAACCTGTATCAGTTGAGTTAGACAGTTGTTGGTGATCAACCAGATTTTTCTATTTGCTCAATGATAGAGGGATATTTTACACATTTTACGGATAGTCAAACACTTCCGTTGAACTATATGCCGAGTTGAAATTGTGTCAAATTTGGGATTTGGAGAGTGTATAATCTGTCAGTGTCATTGGGGCCTGTAGTACAATTGTGCTATGTTTTTCTTTATCATCTGAAATTATATAGAGCTTAAAGTGCTTAGTGTCAGGGTGGGTAATTGTTTTGCAGGATTAATATTATTAAGCTTGTTTGCTAGTTTCCTCAAATAAACTTACGTGGTGATTGATTGTGGTTCTCTTTTATTGAAGATGTGAATATTGTAAATAAATAACATTCATTGGGGTTGACTGTTTTGTTTATCAGAGCTCGGATGGAATCCTGATTTACAACCGTAGAGCAAAGAAGCCACAAACAGATTCCGGGCCTGTAAAGATTCATCCAATCGAGAACCTCCAAGTACCCAAAGAAGAAAAAAGCAACAACGGCGCTTCAGTTTCAGTTTCTGAAGATTCCAGTCAAAATGAACCAGCGGCTAAATTACGTTCCATTTCCAATTTAACTACTTCAAAACGCACGAAAAAGAGAGCGACTAGAGCCCGGCGTAAGAGCAGTGCAAACCTATGGACCCGAAGAAACTCAGGTTAGACCTTGGTCATTGGTATCATTTTGTACATTCCCTAACCAGCTTTCGTACAGTATCACTTTTCTTGTGAATGAAAAAACACTCTCTTTTGAATACCATTTTCAGAGATATATGTATAGGCCTTTAAGTAGAACAAATAGTTTAGCAATGGTATTGATTGATTTCAACCAGTATTGATTGATCTTTCTTTAACATCTTAATGCAAGAGGAATTAAATGTCTTATATTGCAAATTGTTTAATTTTTAAAGACATGAATGATTATGATGCTACATTTCCTAAGAACATCTTTTTCGAGAGCTTAGCAGATATGAGAGCCATAACTGTTGCAGATGGCACAAAGATGACATCTGGGATGACTTTGATCATCTTCAACTGTGGCAACGTTTCACTTGCTCTTTTTGCAGCCATAGCTGCTGGTGGCGTAACTAGTCCTGTTATGAGAGTTGAGTCATCAAACTTGCTCATGCTTACACTTGTCTTCATGAAATCAACAAATAATTTCTTCTTTTCTGGCTCATTTGCCCGTTCCCACTTCATGAAAATTTCCTGCATTGCATATGTGCTTCTTAGCACATGGCTCAAAGCCTCAAACGAATTATAACTAGAGGTGGCATAATGGGTGGGTCGGGAAAGTTGGATAACGGGTCATTTTGGTACAGTCTTGGGTCATCTCAAGTCGAGCATGTAAAACTTTAATGTCCAAAATTTTTAAATTTGTTATTTGATTTTTTACCTGTCCAAGTATGATTACAAAAATCATTTTATGGGTTGAGTTTTTATTAGATAGAGAAAAAATGACCTGAATTGACCCATTGTAGATAAGTAGGTTGAAATTACCACGACTATTATAACAATCATTCAGATTCAGAAGAAACTTTGTATGACCTGCACTTTGTTGGGTGGTGGAACATCATAATGTTTACCAGGCAATGCTGCATTTATAGTGCTGCATTCAGATCAAGACCAGTAAATATATTGTAGGAACAAACACAACATGTTTATCAAATTCTTACTTGAACATGTCGAGAATGGCGACATGGAAGTCATCAAAGCTATTAATCTCTTTCTCCATGAATTTACTGTATAATGTGCCCATTACCAGACTCAACATTTGGGTTGTTGGCAAACCTGCAAAAACATTATTAACATGGCATAATCGTGATAAAATTCAAAAAACTTTGGGAAATAAAAGTAATTTTACAAACTAACTTTTGCCCATGAAGCTCATTAGCAAACCCATTGTAGGATTATTAAGAATATGAGTGTGAACTGGTGACAAAGGTTATATTGGAAAAAGAGTATGGAATAGCTTGATGGAGTGATAGGATTAAAAACCTAAATGCAAGCAAAGAATCAAATCACCAGGGTTGCTTTTGGTTTACCTTAAGTATGTGTATGATGTAAACTTTGTCTTTTGTAATACTTACTGTTGGATTAGAATAACAAACTCATAAGGTTTTTTTTTTTTTTTTTTGAACGGCAGATGTTAGTTGTTAATAGTTTTCTCTAAGTTAGTAATTAAACGCTAATGCCTGAATTTAAACTTGGGACTTTTAGAAAGGCACCTTTGGATTACTAGACTAAGAGCTCATAGGCAACTCATAAGATTAATCAAGGAAATAAAAGAAATTTTCCTTTATGATTTTTCTTTTGGCCAAGAACAGTATTGCATTAAAGAACCCCCTCAAATAAACAAAGGGGGTATATACATGAAAGCCATCCTCCAAGTAGGAGGACCAGCAAATTACTGTCAAATAGCTTATCCAACAGACAAGAAAAATCCAGAGAAAAGCGAGTTTTTTGCAGTTGCGGGAATATGTCCTTCATCCGAATAGCTTGTTTGGTGTCTTCAGGTGCATGTAGAATTCTGTTGCGCCATTGCCATATCAACCAAACTAAAATGTAGCTTACTCCTTGGAACGCCTTCCCCACGTCATGCTCGTCTGGCCCGATAAAGGGACAATATATAAGCTCATGAAGCGAGAACGTCCAAGGTTGAATCTGCCACCAACTTAAACACTTTAGCCAGGTGCCTGGACCATTGGACAAGACTACAGGGTGTGTTCAAGTGTTTCAATCCAAACGAAAATACGTTACAAAAAATATTGGCATGAGTCTGACTGACGCAAGCGTGTATTTTTAACTCAGCATAGTGAACTAATTAAGGTAGACATATTTGTGCTATTAGCAAAATATAATATAAACAATATAAACATATATCAAAACATTAGCCAGTAGTTATGGTGGATTGGGGGTGGTTATGTTGTCAGTTCCTTCAGAACACCCATGATACATTGAACGACATAAAGTTGTCTGCCAACTTATGGTTGTATGATTAGTGCAAGAAAGTGTAATAAACTTTGTCTGTTTTGTTGTTTTGTGTATTTATTTTTAAAAACATCTATTATGTATATATTTTTTATTTTTTCAAAGGTAAATTTCATTCACAACACCCCCGCGAAACACGCAAGGGTAAAAACATATACATCACTTAGTTACATTGAATATATACCAATCTTTCTAACTAACCTTATCATTCTTGGTTCTACAGTTATACTATCTAAAACTAGAAGCCTTGATCATCATAATAATCTTCCCGACATTAATTTCTATGTTTGAAAACTTGTAATCATTCCTAGCCTTCCATAGGCTCTAACAAGTCACCATAACGATCCCTTTAAAAATCTATTTTGCCCGCTTGCCTACCTCAACATGATTGTGTATCTCGGAGAAAATCCATAATGGGGACTAACCTTACACCAAACACCAATATTCATTGTGTATATATAACTCTTTTTTTTTTTTTTTATGATTGATGTACAAATATTTAGATAAAAATTACCTGGTTATATTTTTTTAGAAAAAGATTATACAATATAGCAAAAACGAACGAATTTGGATACATAGATTAGCAAAAATGAAAAGTTGGATGCATACGTTAGCAAAAGGAACAAAGTTAATTACAAGTTAAATCAACAACACAACAACATAACTGATCACATATCAACTATTTATCTGTTTTAACAGATTGGATATCAATAGTAAAAAATTAAGATTTCGATACACAAACTAGAGGTTTTTAAAGTCGATACAAACAACTGAAAAAAACAACTTATTACACTTTTATAAACTTATCCATATCCATATATTAGTTGGTTTATAGATATTATCATCAATTTAAAATGCACATTATGCTTCCTCTTCTAGATTCTTCGTTACAATGTTACATTCTTTGTATCTATTTCTCATAATCAAGTCAATCAAATAATAGTTTAGTTTTCCACTGCAAAATTGATCTATGCGCATTATTAAAAAAAACATACATTTATGAATGTCGGCTAGCCATCGACATTTGCTGACTGTTAAGTGAATAATGAATCACGTAGTCTGGTTTTTATGAATGTCGGCTAGCCACCGACATTCATTGATTGGTTTTCCAGTTCAGTGAATAGTAAATCATGCAGTTTGACAGACTGCTAGCTGCGTAGCTACCTATCAGACTGATTGCCTGCTTGTTTTCCTTCCTTTTTTTCCGGTTCTTGATTGTCGCTTTTATTATATCATGCTTTTAAATAAAATAGCCATGTTTTCATCTATCTTTTGCTTTATACAATTAATTGTATAAACTTATTGGCGTTTGGTATGTTTTCGTATGTTTGTATGTGAAAATAAGTATGGAAATTTAACACAAAGGTTATGCAAATGATTACTATTAGTATACTCACATTTAGGAAGTAAATGTTTTTTAATCTATGTACATGTTATTTACTTATTTATAATTTAAAATCTTTAAATAAGATATAAAATCAAATGTTTTATTGTAACATTAAAACAATGATTACTATGTTCCGTATATTTTCTTATGTTTGTATATAAGGCCATCTCCAATGGCTATTTCAATTTACCCAAGCAAACCGGCCACATCAGCAACACATCAGCAAACTGTTCTAGCACACTGAACCAACAAACTGAACTCATTTTATCTCCAACCGAACATACTGAAACTCGGTTTGCTTATGCCACATCATCATCCATAAAAAAAATTAAAGAATAATATATTAAATCTATATACACACATGCCTTTAAATAAAAAAAAAAAAAGAAAAAATAAAGTTGGCCCACAATTTAATTTGCCTTCAATATGCTGGTATGCAAATTGGAGCCAACAAACTGATTGGCAAATTGGACATACAATCCAAGCAAACTAAAATCCAATGTGCACGTTGGTATGCAAACTGTGGTTGGAGACGGCCTAACAACATGAATGAAAAGCTAACATAAAGATTATGCAAATGATTGCTATTAGTATACTTACATTTACGAAATAAATGCTTTTTAACTTATGTACATGTTATTTACTCTTTTTTTTCTCCCTTTAAATATCTTAAATAAAATATAAAGTTAAATATTTGGTTCATCAAACCAGTTACCTACCTATTATGTGCTTTCATATAATCTCTTTTATTCATATTGTCAGCGACAACTTTGCCTACTAGGTTTTTATTTTCTTTTTCTTCTCATTCCTGGGTTTTAGTTAATCTTTTTGAGTTATTTTTTTTTTATAAATAAAGTGGATGTTTTTTTGTTTTTTGCTTTTTACAATTAACTGTAGAAAGTTAAAACACTTCTACAATGAAATATATATAAAGTTACCACATTTTTATTTGTTTTTTGCTTTCTATGGTTAATCATGTAATGTTATTAGGTTTTCTTCTCTCTCTTTTTTATTTTTTTTATTTATTTTTTTTGTTTTGGGTTTTCGTGTTAGCTTTTCCTTCTAGGTTATGATTTTATATAATGTAGCTACGTTTTCCTTTTAGGTTATACAATATTTTTTTTCTCATTATGTTTATACATTATTTTTATTTGTGTAAGGGCCTGTTTGTTTTTTTAACCATTAATGTTGAGTGGATTAAATGACTGAAAGGATAAATAATGTTTGTATTGATTAATTCAATATAGTAGGTTTTTGTTTATTAAGTCAAAAAAAAATTATTTAATAGCTTAAACAATTTTTTATTAAGCCCATTAAGTTCTATACAAACAAGCTCTAAGACTTATAGTAAACCATTACATCATTATTATTAAAATATTATTATCTGTATTAATATAGTTATTATTATATGTTATGTTGATATTAACATATAACAAGAAGTATTATTAAAAAGTATCTTTATTTGTATTAACATCAATGCTATTTTACAATCAACTATTTTTTTTAGGGTTAGAAAAAGAATTCACACAACAACGCACGATATCCCCAGGGCCGGCCCATTTAAGGGAGAAAGTAGGCGGCTGCTTTGGGCCCCCTAAATTTTATACAATAGGCTTATATATGGGCTTAAAAAAGTAATAGTCCAAAAACTTAAATCCCTAATCCCTTTTTATATCTTTAGACTTTACGATACACTCATTACTCATACAGACACAACACGCAGCCCAGCCACACGCACACCTCCTCAATCCGACGATCCGAAGATGAATCGGCAGAATCTCTCTCTTTCTATCTCCCTCACCAATCAATCACCTCCTTGGAAATTGAACCGGCCATGCTCGTAATCGAAGAGTTTATAATATGGGGTAAGTTTATTATGCTCCTAAAAGCTAAAATCATTCACTAATCTTTGAATCTTCTTTAACTTCTTTGCTGAATTGCTCAAAAATTCTGTTTTGGTGTAGACTACAATCTAGAATACACAAGCTCAGCGGCTGCTGTCCACCGTCCACCGTTCACGGGACCACGGCTGCACCGCCACTACCAGCCACCGGTGCCGGCCCACGTCCACCACTGCCCACTGGTCAGTGGTCCAACGATGGCTGACCACAGACGTCCACCACCAGCCACCAGCCCACGCCCACTGCCCACCAGGTTAACCACCACTCCACCAGTCTTCTATTTAGTATTTATTAATTAGTATTATTGTGATTTACTGATTTATGTTAATTAATTTGTAAATCTGATTAAGTGAAAATTTTGATTTATTTCTGTATGCTAACAAACTAGGCGTCTAGGCCCCCAAAATTGATCTCGCTTAAGATCACCAAAAAGCTTGGGCCGGCCCTGGACTTATGCATGTTGGTACCAATGCGGTACCGGAGTTCAAGGGGTTCCCTCCGATTTACTCTTTTTTTTATGTTTTCATTTCATTTTCTAGGGCTTTTCTTTTATCTGTATTCAAATTTTGGGTCAAGTCTTTGGAGTATTATATGGTTCATTTTGAATATGGGGCTGCAATTTCGTAGTACTCGTTTTACAATTGACCTGTTCTTTCTTTCATTCACTTTTTATGCAAGTATTTGTTTTTTCTGCGCTTTTCATGCTGACATCCTTTTATTGCATTCAATTTTTATTTTTTCATTTACAGTTTTGTGAAGGTCAAATTTGCTTGCCTAGATCTTCCATAGATTACCTTTGTTCCTTTCTAAATAGGAGGGGGAAAAAATGATGAACACAACCATACATATCTCAAAACATCTACTACCGATATACGGTTTCATACGTGGAATATAGTGACTAACATTTAAAAGGTTTCATACTATACACGTAAATATGTACTTACTAATAAAAGTTATCGAGCAAATGATTGAAAAATTTAAGAATTTAATAACTAATAAATGAAGCGTTAGTACATGGTCTTTCAAGAGCACACAAAAGCAAGGAAAAATTGTTGGTCACGCTAGCTCTTAAGTTGCGAAATCCCAAACTCTTTTAACTCTTAAGCAAGCGGTCGGCGAAGACGGACTACAGACGTCTAAACCCTAGCCTCCTATCTTGACATAAAAATATAAAAGTTTGACTTTTTGAATTTAGAAATACTAAAAATTATCTACCGCTGCTGTTGGGATCAAAATCCCTCCTAGTAATGTAATATAAAGTCGTACTCGTTGTATATAGTTCAATGAATGCACAGGTGTCCCTCTGATTCAAACAAGATAAGATTTGAGAAGACATATCGTGTCCCGTTGATGTGGTCTCAGCAAAACACGATACAAAATCAAGAACAGATCATATATTTTGTCTTTGGTCTCACTGACCCATCTAAGGCTTCGACAAAAAATTGACGGCAAAGCAAAAAGTACAAGAAAACACTCAAGCATCTACATATGACTTGACATGTTCTTTACTGCCGCAGTAACACTTGATGGCTGTGTACCATCAAGTCTTAAATGCTCTTGTCAGCTTCCCATCAAGCATTACATGCACAACACTAGTCTCCACTTATCTATTGACATGTGGATTTCACTCAAGCACAAATGGTAAGTTTTGTCTATATATAGAGATATTCCTTCCACCAGAAAAAGTGTGAAAGAGGGGAAAGATAGTAGATCATATGAGTTATCAGTTATTCATGCAAGTCCTCCTCTTTCTTATACCCCGCGGACTCACAAGCGACCTGCATCAACGATGGGTCGTGGAGTCCAAGCCAGTACTTTAAGTGTGTTCAAGTACTTGGCTAAGGGTATCTTATTTCTCATTCAATTAGGTGTAACTTAAGTATCGTGTGTCGAACTTAATACCACGGCTCACCTTGTAATTCATTGATTTTTAATCAATAAAGAATTATCCATCGGCAAAAATATCTAAATTTTGTGCTTCGTAACTTATTTCCTTTTTTGTTTGTTTATTTTGTTAGTTATACAAACTCGGTGGACCAACAGCTGCACATCCCCACAGACAGGATTCTGGTAATATACTAAGGGCATGTTTGGCAAGGGGCTTCTAAGGGGCTTTTAGGAGCTTAAAGCCCCGAGCTTTTAAAAACAAGCCCTTTTTAAAAAAATAGTCCTGTTTGGATGAGAGATTGTGAAAAGAAGCCCCAGCCCCAAAAAGCCCCTAAAAGTCCCAAAAGGTCTTTAAAATTAAAGCTTGTGTAAGGAGAGTTGAAAAAAAAGCCCCAGCCCCTAGCCCCAGCCCCAAGCTCCAGCCCCAGCCCCTAACCACAGCCCCAGCTCCAAGTTTTTTTTGCCAAACATACCCTTAATGTTATAAAAAAAACATTTTTTTTAAACGGAATATTGTTTTAAAAACGATAACATTTTTCTATTCTTTAGATAATTATAACTTTATTTGACTTTTTGAAGCTTAATTTTTATTATTTTTAACCGATTATGATGGACCAGCACGTGTCAAATATATCCTTTTTCATGTCACTACATTACGAATTATTACAAAGGTAAAAAATGAGTTTAACTGATAAAATAAAGCTATATAACTTAAATGAAAATAAAAAATGTATAATTATAAAAAGAAAAACCAAAAAATTAATTGTTTCCTTTATTACATTTTCCCTCCAAATCATATAATAAAAATATAATAAAAGATGCTTTAGAAATTACTAAACTTTCATCTCAAAATAAGTGTAAACTTTTCTATTTTGTTTTGTCCAAAATAAATATTCAATTTTCAAAATAATACATTAACTTTACCGTTTTAGCTTTGATATACTTTGCTGACAACTGATTTCTAAAAACCTATACAAAAAGTAAGGATAATATTGTCAACTACACAATGCAATGATTATATAAATCTTAAAACTTTGTATTTTTTTCTCAATAATATACTTATTTTGAAATGAATGGAGTATATTTTTGTTTGGATTAAACATTAGCCCATACAATGATCTTGGAAAAGGAAAGAAATAAATACAAAGTGATGCATAAAGAACGAGGAAAGGGAAAGATAGGATTGTAAATAAGCTAAGCCGAGCTCGAGCTTGTTTATTTTCAGAGAGCTTGAGCTTCACTTGTTTCGAGTCTTATGAGTAAAGCCCGAGCCCGACTCATGAGTAATCTTTGAGATTCGAGCTCGGCTCGTTTATAAGTTGAATTTATTTTTCAATCTTTCTAATTTTATATATCCTTATTTTTTTATTAAAAAAAAAGAGGAAAAACTAATCCATTCAATTACAATCAACATTTAACATACAACATAAAACTCAAAACATATTGATATCAAAACTTAACCCAATTATCAAACATAATCCTACTACATCCCACCCTATGCTTCATTCAAATGTAACTCTTCTCTTTGACTATGAGTTGGAAATCACCTCTCTCCACTTTCAAGTAATCCTATGAAGATCTCCCCAGACATACATTCTCTGCCAAAAAGCAATTCCTTCCCACTTTTTCTTTTTTTCCTCTTTTTACGAGTAATTTTTATTCTCTCAAAGAATGTAACATTTATTTATATTCAATTGTCTTTATAAGTGACAAATGTCATTGCAAAAAGATAATGTGATCAATTAATTAGTAGACTTGTTTTCAGAGATGCGTCATATGTTTAAATTATTAATCAAAAACTTTATTGATCTTATTTGAAGGCAAAGGTATACTTTTTGGATGGATGAAGTTATTTATTATTTTTATTTTGTTGCAAGCATCATTTAATAACGGAAATCTGGCTCATTTAGAATTTAGTTTGATAATAAATATTGAATAATAGTCTTTTATTAAACGAGTTCACGAAAAGCTCGACTCATTTACACGTCTAACTTGGTGAATGCATGATAACTGGCATTTTTTTTTAATATTGTCAAAAGATGCTAACTAAATATAGAGACGCTTTACCTTACCTGGATAAAGTAAGTTGGGTTGTATGTTTGACAGCAGGCGTGTTTCCCGTGGATTAATGCCCCAAAACTGGCATAGAATTATAAACTAAGTCTTCAAATAATGCTCAAAATAGACTCCATTTTGATGGTAACACCTTTCCCCTCAAATTGGTCAAAATCAAGCATGCTTTATTACTGGTTCTTAAATCACCTATTTGGCCTTTAGAATTAAGAGTGATAATCCGTATATTACCATTTTTTAACCATATATCATTAAATATATTTTAAGGTGTTATACTGTATAATAATAAGAAATATATTTAAATATGGGATAATCATATATACAGCATGCTCTCACATACTTAAAATCAATTTTCTCACGTGATAAAATAAATACCCAGCCCCCCATGAATTTTACCCAGTTGCACCAAAAATTGATGCAGCCCGCTGCATCTAAGCTTTCCCCTTTAAATA
>JAOEHQ010049337.1:0-20667 GCA_025447715.1 Asclepias incarnata
TCAAAACGCGGTTTTGAAAACGCAAAATCTATTTTGAAAACGCAAAATCTGTTTTGGAAACGCAACACCAAACACCCACTAAATCATCAAAGAAATACGTTTTGTTATATAACGATTATCATACGACGGTTCACACTAATTAGTTGCTAATCAATTTTGAACCTGTTCGAAGAAATTGCTAGCTCTTCCCTTGATAAGCGGTATGATTTCATTATCTTGAGCATAATAGTTGCATTTGATAAACTTTAAGGTTGCGTTTAGATGCAGAAAATGTTTTCTAATTTTTCATTTCTAATTTTCTAGAAAATGGGAGGGGTTTTTCATCTATAAAGAACAAATGAAAATTCTGATAACGTGTTCAAAATTAGAAAATATTATTTTCATTTTCCATATAAAAAATTGAAATGCATGTTCAAACCTACTTTTCAAATTGATCATGTTTTTTGTTTTTAATGTTTTTTTACAAAAGTTTACTGGAAAACAGGAAGAGATATCCACAACTAAATGCGGCCTAAGTTTAATTTTTGTTTTCATTTTCAAGACAACGAAATAGTAATAATAATAACCCCATTCTCAAAATAAGAAAGACAATAAGTTACATCATGAAGAGTGGCCACCAAGCAGAGGATAAACTGATACATATAAAATCCAATATCCAAATATTACTTTAAGTTTCTGGCACGCACGACATTTGCCAACGTAGCTAGCTAGCTAGTACTCTAGTAGGGAGTAGTTCATTTGTTGTAATTGGATGCCATATCATAACAGTGAAAACTAACCCTTAAATTCGAATTATGTGTGGGTTTGGTTCGAATTTAGATTTGATAATAGATATAATTTGAAAGCAAGAAAAATGAAAAATGGTATCATTCTTCAAAAGTATTGTTTGTTTTGTAAATTGGGTTTCAGTTTAGATATTACTATTAAATAGAAATTAATAAAAGAAAAAAGTTTGTCAGGAAACCAGGTATAAACCCACTTAGTTAATTAGCCGTTTCTAAAACTTCTACTAGTATTTTTTTGGTTTCATTCCATATTTTAGAACTCATAAACAAGTGCCAAATAACTTTTATCAATCCAATTATTTAAACCCATACCTAAAACCAACCTTCCAAGCACCTCCTAAATACTCTCGTTCTAAAATTGTTCAATATATTTTTGAGTAAATTTCACAAAATAATCTTTATGGTTTACTTGAAATTTCACGTTTGAGCTTTTAAGATTAAAAACCACACGAATAATCATTTATTCTGAAACATGTTGTATCAATGGTTCTTTATGGTTACTAACTTTTCTAAATGACAATTCTATCTTTCTTTCTTTCTTTTTTTTGTCTTTATTTATAATGACTTTATTTATAATTTTGTATTTGTAATTTTATAAATCATAAGTACCATTTTTATCCAAAAGTAATATTTTTTCAATCTCATTTTGTTACTTTTAGCTTTGTAAGCACATGTTATTTAAAAAGTTGTAAAAGTGATGATTAATTTAAAATATAATAAGTAAACTTGTCAAGAATACCACAAACTAGTCATTTGTATCCACTTTAATTATCCTACGTACTTTTATGATATACGTAAAATTTTGTTCAATTGTCTGTATTTATATAGTAATTATTATTTTCTGTACTTATACAGTAATTATTATTTATTAATAAAATTTTATACCTAAATACCTTTATTATTGTGGAATTGTTTTTACACCCAACTAGATGCATGTCCGTGCAATGCGACAACGATGGTGGTAACGGCGGCGGCGTGGTGGTGGCTGCGGTGGCGGCGACGGGTGGCGACGACGGTGGTGTGGTGGTGAATGTAAAAATAATTGATGTAAAATGAGATAGTATGATATTTTAAGGGTTGAGATATCTATGTTGTAAATTATTTCATTAAGGGTATTATAGGTATATTAGGTGAAGATGTTTAAATTAGTGAATAAAGAAATGAGACATTTTAAGCACTTAAAATCATCATTTAAAGAAAAAAAGAAGTTGCTCTTTTATATAGTTACACCCAATATGAAAGTTTCGAGTAACATAGTACTAGAAAATTGTATAATATAATAATTGAACACAAATTCAACTTTCCGAATTGGGTATAGACGATGAACATTAGTTCGTCATGAGTTGTCATGTGGAGTCCATCGTTCTTTAATTTCCAGCCCACTTTGGACGGTCTCTTCACTGCCTCTTGCCCAAAAGCGTTTTTCACTAATATAAAAATTACAAAATTAAGAAGGGTCGTACGTATGTAGGGTTACATTTAATTCTGATCGAACATATATACTTTGAGTAATGCGGTGGGATGATATTTTTTAACATAGTGTACATGTATTGTTGGTTGGGGAGAGATTGTTTGTTAAATATGTTAATTAGTGAAACTAGAATTGTGCCTATAATGCACAATAACCGTATATGTTTAAATATATAATGCGTCCTATAACATTTAGAAGATGATCTACAAAAATCAACATGATGCGCCCTTTGATTGGCTTGTTGTATAATAGAGTTGAACTTTTGGAGTTGTTTTAGTAGTTCAGTAAAAAGGATTAAGTTTTAAAGGTCTCTACCAATGAAGTTAAATGATGAATGTACGTTCAAGTGAATTACTATGAAAGTTATTCTTCTTTTTTAAATTATTTGGTTTTATGTGAGTCTGTTGATAAAGTTTATCAATCATTTATTAAGTTTATGTTTTTTAGTGATAGAAGAAAATTACAATTGACTCGATGATTACGAATAAGGTCGTCTTACTAAATTTGGGGCCCAAAAAGTGGACGCCCTATGTGGTTGCATCATATGCACGCCCTCAAAAACCACACTGGTTTGTAGAATAAAGGTGTCAGCAAATGTATTTGTAAAACAAGTATACCCGGGTTTCCCAAACCCAGACTATGCCATGTATATGTCAACTAAGCAAAGCCGAGTTTGGGAAACTCAATCATTAGAATAAAAGAGTCGCATGTTGCAGTTGCAGGCGTAAGTGGAGACATGGAAAAGACCATATTTGGGAAACCCACCTTTTAATTAGGCTAGATAACCAAAAAATATTCTAAATATATCAAAATACCTAAGTTTTTTTGAGTTTTTGATTTCAACCAAAACCACCATAATTCATTTCGTCCATAAACAACATAATTCATTTTTCTTTCAATTTATTTACAAAATAAAAGTTATGTTTGTCTTGATTATACGTTATATATAATTTATATACTAGATGCATGCCCGCGCGATGCAGCGGCAATGATGATAGCGACGGCGATGTAGTGGAGGCGGTGGTGTCTGCGGCGGTGGCGATGGTGGTGGTGTACGTGGTTATTAATGTAAAATGGGTAGTGTAGTTATTTTAGAATTTAAAAGGTAGATGTTGTATATTAATTTCATTAAGGGTATATTAGGTATTCAATAGAATCATGGATATTGTTAGTTATATTAGTAAGGGCATTTTAGGTATATTTCAAAGGTAGAAAGTTTAAAAAGGTGGGAGGGGTAGTTTGTTTTATAAGGGAGTAAAGAAAAGGTATGGTTTATTCCATTACCAAATAAAAAACTAATTACATATCTATCCTACTTTATAAAGCAAATGACTTAGAGTCTTAAAATTTAAATTTTTTCAACATTTCCTTATTTATCATATCAACATTTCCTTATTTATCATATCATAATGTCTATTATTTATCTAAAATACCCACAATACTCTCATCCTTTAAAATACTTACAATACCTCATCCTGCTACCACCATTATCCATCGCCACTCACGTTTTACCGTCGCATTGCGCGGGTAATCTTCTAGTAAATTATATATAATCAAGAAACATACTTTTTATTTTGCATAGAAATTGAAAGAAAAAAAATGAATTATGATGTTTATGATTGAATTGAATTATGGCGTTTATAGCTGAAATCATGTCCTTTTATTTTTTTTTCTTTTTTTTATGTACTTGCAAGTACATAAAATCTCATAAAAAATCTTATCCGGAAAGTAAAAAAGAGTAAAAAAAAAGTCAAAATTTCAAAGAGGCGTTGCGATGCGCAAACCCTCTTTGCGATTTAATTTGCGATTTTATGGTTATTTTTGAAAACTCAAAAATCTTGGGTATTTTGGTATATTTAAAATGATTTTTGGTTATCTGGGGAGTGATAAATCTACAACAATGTGTAGCCATCCACAACAATGCATGTTTTATACAGTTGTACACTGTGCAGTATAATATGTAAATTTGTTTTGAATGACTAAAAGATATGGTAAATTTATCACTACCCATGATTTAAGTGTGGCTTTGTTGGCAGCATACGTGGCATATAGCTTTGTGTTTGGGAAACTCGGGTATAGTACTTATTTTACATAGGGTTTTTCTAATATGTGCCCTAAGGGCACACATAAAAGGCATTTAATACATCTCGGAAATTAAAAAAGGTAACAAGATTCTTATTGGGATTTGGAAAAGGTAATAAGATTCTTTTCGGGAACTGAGAAATACATTTTTCAAGAAGAATGTTGTTACCTTTTTTAATTTTCGAGGTGCATTAAATACACTCTTTTGTGTGCCCTTAGGGCACATATTAGAAAAACCCTTTTACATATAGATATAGATTTAATTTGTTGACCACCATTTTTCTAAACCAAGTAACCAACTTAAAAAACATCCATGTTTCCCAAAAATTTCCAGCTTTGATGATGTACACAAAAATGCAAAGCGGTAACTGGTTTTGGAAAGTGATATATATATATACATGATTAACTTTTGGCCATACACTGCAATTGCAAATACCATATTGCACACTCTATTACAACTATCTATCTGATTAATATATATATATAGTTGTTGCGTATTTGCAATATCATTTAATTTACATATATATCTGTATCAAAATTTAGTTCAAAGGTGCAAGCGTTAGTTCTCAAAGAGCACTTTTAATTTACCATGTAAGGTTCAGACGTTTAAAGCAAAACAGAGATATATGGATAAGATATAGGATCATTGTCGACTGCTAAAGTATAAGCACTTAAGGACATATATCCAATACCAAAACAATATATCATTGAAATGAAAGAAGAATATTGTCAGGATCAATGATCCTTGTATGCGAGAACCAATTATATCTCTACAACTCACTAATATTGTTTGGTACAGATGAAGGTATTATTGATGAGCTATCGTCTTGTTGCTAATTACACGTTATGTAATGTACATATATACGTGACAATAATTATTCATGTATATATGGTACGTAAACTCAATTATACCTGTTCTTAATAATTATCATCATATTCTTGTTAGCTAGTGTTACAATTTCGTTTAATTGGAAGAAAAAAAAAATGGTGTTCGATCATCAAAGAGAGATTGCAAGCCCTCAAGCTGTTTTTAACATGATTAGTTTTTTTAGTTAATTATGTGATAAATTTATAGTTCGTAGGTAATTTTCTCACATAACCTATCGAAAAGTTTTAGTTTTTCTTTAGCTACGACTCATAGGTGCTCTATTATTTAAGACACGTCATGATGATGTTCAAAATTAGTTATCCTAAACATTGCATGAATGTAGATTTTCTGACTTATCTAATAACTAAAGAAGTATTGAAAAGTACTAGAATCATGCCCGCACGAAACGACGGCGATGGTGGTATCGACGACGGTGTGGTGGCGGTGGCGGTGGCGACTGGTGGTTGTGACGGTGGCGGCGAGTATTGTAGGTTATTGATGTAAAGGTAATTGATATAAAAGGGGGTAGTTTAGTTATTTTAAGAGTTGAGGGATAAATATTATAAATTATTTCATTAAGGGTATTTTTGGTAGACCATTATGTTAGATAGTAGGTATGTTGAATGTAGAGAGGTAATTTAAGTAGATCAACCATGTAATTTGAGGGGGGAAAATGGGGAGGTTTGATGATTTATAATTAATCAAAGATATTTAAGAATGATGCCAATGGGGGCTGTTGGTTGATTCATCAGTTGCTTTTCTAAATCGATGCCATTGGCACTTCTCCATCGGTGGTCTAACTTCGATTGAGAGACGAGCTTGTGATGAGGGCCCCGCATTATTACCCCATCCTCGATTTCTTCATCTTCTTCTTATTTTTTGATTTTTTTTTATTACCGATCTTGATAATTTTTATTCTGGCATGATCTAGAATGAGGTAGTGAAGATAAATTTAAGTTTGAAATAGGTAGGTTTAATCTTGATGATAGATACAAGTTCAAAATGGGACAAATTTTTAAAGATAGATTTGTAAGTTGGCTGGACAAATTCAAATGATGGTAAAGTTCACAGAATATGTGTTATTAATATTCTCCACATTGCAAGCTTTTATATATTGCAGTCATGGTAGATTATCCTAACTTGTTTCCTTTATAAACATATTTGAGTCTTGTGCTATTATTATGCTCCTCGTTGCTTTATTAATGTAATGTTTTTAATTTATAAATGTGTGTTTTTTTAATCATTGTGTTGAAATTAATCGGATAAAATAAAAAAAAATTTAAAGTAATGAGATGCCATTAACAAGGATGTGTCAGTAGAAAAGTATTAACGTAATAAAACTGATGTGTAAGTGATGCTTACCATTAGGAAAGATCTAAGGCCCATGCTAATGAGGCACATCGGCTGGCCCATCGGTTGAGGCATCCAAACTGATGCCATTAGCACAAGGTCATTAGTTGGACATCAACTGGAGGTCATTAGGCCTCTTCCTATCCTGAACTCGTCATCCCCTCGTCTTGATTGCCACATCAGCTTTCTCTCTCCAAGACACACCCAAGAACTATCCCCTCCCTATCATACCCCCTTCATCATCTCAACCCCAATAAAAAAATATTAAATACACACACTAATAGATATAAATGGGCCTCACTTTTAATCGTCGAAACGTTTCCAAAAGAGGACGAGCAACGACGACGACCACCCCATGACGGGGTGGTGCCTATCCGGATGAGCAAGACGAGAGCTAACGACGAGCAAGAATGGGTGGATACTGGATAGGAAGCAGCCTTATAAACCTATAAATCATTGGCTATTAAATCCCTTAATCATCGGAATGTTACCGACTTGATGGACGTACACTTTATACCTCCTAATCCATTTTCAAGTTCAATAACAATATCAGAGATATTGATAACTCCAAAACAGTAAACTTAACAAAACAAATTTATCATATATCTCAATATATAAAATCTAAACCTCGATTAAAGTAGAGCAACTAAGTAGAGAAGCAAACTATCATTACTTTAAGTCGGGCTGCAAGAAAAATGGCCACTGCTACCATCGTAGCAGCATGTATAAGGGCCGAAATAATTGCATGTTAACCTATTGAATATGTAACGGTTTTGAAACTAAACATAAATCCATTGATGAAGCTACTGCATGTTAAAACAGATATCAGTCATGATTCGTTCCAACTCATATAGTTGTGTTATACCCAATTGTGTTGATATCATGCTGAAGAATTGGAGCATCATCAGAAAATTCTTTGCACGTGATTATATGCCTTGAATGCACAAAAATAAAATTATCGGCAAATAAAGAGAGAAGGAGAAAACAAAGCACACGAGGCCAGCAAAAGATGATTTCGTTCGGTTCTTCACATAACTAAAACTCTAAAAGTTAACTTGCACTTTGAAATGTATATATTAATAGTTGCTAACCCATAAAGATCCGAGTGTCCAAAACAAGTCTTTTGTCATAAATCTGAACCACTTTCCTTAAAATATTGGCTTTGAGCATCAAAGGCTGCTTAAAAGGTTAATACTTGCATGATCGCTCCACCACCCCATTTGGAAATGGAGACAAACAGTGGAATATTTCTGACTAAAACTCATATAAAATGACAACTTCATCACTTCCAAGTTAATAAAAAAAATGGATAGAATTAAGCCACTAATTAAAGAGCTCAAAAAGCAGATTTGAGTTTAAAACATCCTGTGTACTTTTCTTATATTTAACTATTATGAGATCAATAGGATCCATATGGACAAAGAAAATAAACAGCAACTAGTGCATCAAACCTTTAACATGGGCTTCTTTTAGAATGTTTTCTCATGATTAATGCAGGACCACATGATGCAAGTATCAACTTAGATAGAAGTACCTCGAGTAATTAGATTACTAATATATATATACTTCTCACGTGATCTTCGATTAATCAACTCCTTAATTTATTCATGTTATAAAGTTTTGCACATAGAATCTTTTAGACACCTATCGACGCACAAGTATACACACAGTGGCGAAACTTGAGAATTTTAGTATTTCTACTTCCTAAAAAAAGTTAATAAGAGATCGGATACCATATAGATTTCTAATTATGTACGTCCTTGCAACAACAGTAGGATTGAAAACAACCACCACTTTTTACATCCGACTTTATTAAACTTGCCACTTTGTGAAAGTTTAATTAATTATGATAACTATGTGAACATATTCCGCTAAAATAACCCTCAAAAGGCAACCATCTAATAAGGCCAATAATAGTGACTAACAATTACCCTACCTCAATAAAAAAAAATCAGAATTTTCTTATATCTCTATTTCTTTAACAGAAAGAAGACTGAATGCATAAAGTTTTACAAATCCTTGGCATATCAACGCATGTACATACAATTATATAATATCATTTTTGCTTTTAATTACTGGTACATGACCAAAGAATAACA
Source organism: Asclepias incarnata (assembly GCA_025447715.1). NCBI lineage: Eukaryota > Viridiplantae > Streptophyta > Magnoliopsida > Gentianales > Apocynaceae > Asclepias > Asclepias incarnata. The sequence continues at coordinate 8,656 of JAOEHQ010049337.1, forward strand.
CAGTGCATAGAGCAGAAAATATATAAACATATTAACCACATTTTTTTCTCTTATTTATTAACACTAACATGACTCTTGATTCTTCAGACATAAAAGCTAGCTTAATACAACAGATCCTTGCATGTAAGTTGTCTGAAAGGTCTTACATATTCAGAGCATAAGTACCACATAAACATACTCAAAGAGAATATACACAGCAACATTTGGATGTAAAAATAGAACACAAAGAGATTTAAAACTTTGACAAGATAGAACAATTCAAATAGGAAACTCCTCACAAAGAGCATCCAAAAACAGCAGTGTTTTTCTGTCATATCAGTTAATTTGAAACGACTTAGCGAAGTCCTAGTTAATATTAGTATGGAACTATTATCACGACCTCCTTATCTTTTCACACACACAAAAAAAAAACATCTAACATCTCCTAATTCATTATCTGTATTTATAATATCTACTTGAACCAGAAAGTAAAACCAAAAGCTAACAAAATATACTTCAAACATGACACATACCACCAAAACTGAAAAAAAGAACATAAATGCTGTTCAAGTCCATGATTGCATGCCTCTATTTGATGTTTATTTTATATTATTTTTCATCAGGAAATTCAACTTGATGTAAACATAAAGATAAAATAATGTCACATACAAAAACACACATATATATTCCTAAGACTTTAATGTATGTGCAGTGTACACAACTGATATAGTAAACATGACAAATCTAAATGAGGCAAAAATAAATTATTTTAAAAAATAAATAGATAAATAGAAAAAGAAATTTAAGTAAGTAGTATCATTTTGTTAGGTTAATTCAAAAAAGAAATCCCTACCGAAAGTTTTTAATTCCAAATTTACCCCTCTGCTATGTAAATTTTTGTGAAAGATGCTTTCTCTCTCTTATAATTATTACACCAACTTTACGTGGATTCCTATTTCTGATGCATATATACTAAATATGCAAATAAGAAGGATGATTAATGAATACGAACATAAACGACTTATCTATGATATGTTTACGACATATTATGATACATTTAATTTGATTTACCGCTTCTACCCCTTTGTGACATTTATATAGTTGAATGTAATTTAATGGCGCCCTTCTAATACCGCACAAAGTAAATCACTAATTTAAGTATAATTGACATTCCTTTGATTTTTCCTCTCATTTAATGTCTGGCTGGTCTGAAATCATAATCTTATTTAATACATCAAAAGTGGTCATTCTTGATCAACATATTTCATGTGTAAGTTTTAAACCCTTTCTTATTATTATTAACCAACATAATATGTGTAGTAATTTCATGTGTACACACCTTATTAACCTTCCAAAATAAAGATAATTAAAGTGTTCAAGATTATTAGTTAACCAAGTAAATGTCTTACTAAAGGAAGGGAATGAATTTTGGATACATAAGAATGAAGTATTTTACTATAAATACCATTGAAATTGACACATACTACTTATCATACTACAAAGCGATCTAATCAACTTACAATAATAGTCCTTTTATTGATCTATACATTTTCAGCTTGTACAATTCTAAACCAAAAACGCTCAAAGTTCCTTACATGAACTACCATTATTTGGTTTGTGCCAAAACCATTACGTGCATACTTATTTGTCCTCCCTTCAAACATTATCATCATCAATGGTACATTATCAATGGTGTTGGATAATAAACATCTATGTAGTTGCATTTTATAATAATATCTCTACAGACCGAATGCAAATCTCTCTTTTTGACAACCCCTATAAGTACTCAATTGAGCTACGAAAATGGATAACATTACAACAAGATGATGTAGAAAAATTTGGAAAGCCCAAGAATGGACATAGCTTGTGAAGCATAAATCCTCATTTTAGATATTTCAAACTGGACATACATCACGACCCAAAAGAATGTCCCCCATATCATCATAAACAAAATGTAGATGGTCCCTTTTGAATATGAACTATGCGTACCCAAAGAAGGTTGGATAAAATGAACTCTATAGTTGAACTTAGTACATAATTAGTAGATGAAACAAGAGACTACATGCACATAATGACATGTTACAAGGGTATTCTAGCAAGAAACATTTTTTACTATAGAATTAGTAGGTGGATATGACTTGGGGGATCTAACGATATACTATATATATAGTCCTTATACAACATGATCAACTTATATATGATCATAAAATCTATCATGTCCGTTTAATTTGTATATGATCATAATAATATCACTATCAAGTATCAACCACAAAAGTGGGTAATACTACTCTATAGCTATCCCACGATTGTAGTCTACGATGTTGGAACAGAAATAGTCGAAGTAAATCGTAAAGTTCTCGCAATGGTTTGTTTATTAAATATTTATTACAAGATTTAAAAAAATGTTGTTGTCTAGATCCAAGAGAGAGACCGGAATAACGAGGAGGACAAGAGGGTTGCGATGGTGGTGGATTCAGGCGAAGGGGGTTGTGATTGAAGAGATATCGTCGTTTTAGTGAAAGCGGTGGGTTTTAGTTAAAAAGTGACTGATGTGTGTGTCTAAAAGGCATTGGAAAGAAAGAAAAGTACATGGCATGAGGGTATTTTGGGAAGAAAATTTCACAGAGTATTAAAAACCCAAATAATTAAAGTCAGAGTCTCCTTTTTGAATTAACCCAACAACATGATACTACATATTCAAAATTTCCCAATAGAAACAACTTTCAATCGTAACATCTACTTATATAATTTTAGGTATAGTATCCAGGTTCTTTCAAGTCATAGTAAACAAATTATATAATTATATATACACACATACATAGCCATAAAATACTATGATAACTTAGCCACAAAATTACGTGTTAACACGACGACGTCATGAACCGACTACATTAATCTCAGGAAAAATTACTTAAAACGAAACAAAAATCACGGATATAAAATAATTAGAAGACAGTAAATGGTAAATATAGAACGCACCTTTACAAAGATTACTGAGTTGTGTTTCAATATTATTGAGAAAAACAGTAGCTTCATCAAAAGGCCTTGTCAGCTCGGACTTATATTTCACTAACACTTGCCTATACATCTCCTACACAAATATAATTAATTGTAAACATAAATAAATTATATAGATACAAAATAAAAGTTATAAATAGCACACACACACATACACACACACACACACACATATATATATATATAGAGAGAGAGAGAGAGATACAAACCATGAACTCATCAAGCTCGGGATCTGCTCCTAAGCCGGTAGTTGAAACGACAGCGTTTCGCATAACAATGCCATTTTCTCTTCGGATTTCGTCTAATAAACATGATATTTCTGGTGGCGCACCTAACTGTAAAAATATTCAACATACATATAAAAATATATTTATTACTTCATTCTAAAAGAATAAATTTAGCTACACATAAATAAAAATAAAATAAAATAAACACTTCTAAGAGCTATGGAGCTATGGTTAACACGTAGAAATATGTGTTTGATCATATTTACAGCGACGGTTATTTTGATGTGTGTCAGCAAAATCCACTTATATATTTACTGAAAAAGAGTGTAATTATAAATAATAATAATAATAATGACCTTTTGACAGTCGATAAAGGCATCAAGTAACTTAGGATACAAAGGATGACTAGCTATTTTAGCTTTAATAACATCATGATGAACAAAAAGTTCGTTGTTTCTACTCTGATCATCATCATCATCACGCTGACTACTACGGTGACTTCTACGTCTAGGAAACTGGCTATGATCAGCGACAGAAGCAGCTTCAGAGATGACGGAAGCTGTGGCGGATAACAGATGATCGGAGCCGTAAAACGCCGACGTACGGTGGTAATGATCGACGGCGTGGTACTCCGGTTGTTGTGGGGAGATTAAGTTAGTTTCCGGTTGAATATTGTAATCGGAGATTGAATGGAATCCGTACATATCTTCCATGTGATTGTTAAGTTTTATATTTATTGATAGTAGAATTTTTGTAAAGTAGTAATAATAATTATTGGTGTGACAAATGAGAGATGAAATGATTAATGGTTTATATGTGTGTATGTATATGAAAGAAGAACAGTTTAGGGTTTGTTACTTTGGAGGGAGGTTGCTTTTGGATAGAGTGGAAAAAAAGGTTGTAGCTAGAGTGTAGTATAGAGTAGGGTTTAAGCTATAGAGATAGAAATCACTATTATATTATATTATATTATATTATTAGTCAATGAACTCGTGTAAAAATACGGGTTTAAAATAATAAATTTATATAAAACATCTTTAAATATAAAAGTAAAATAGAAATTTAAACATATAATACTTAAACCGTGTATAAAACCTTATAAAGAATAAATGTTATTTTAAAAAGATTAATTGCTTAACTTATAAAACCTTTTTAAAAAATATATAAACAAAATTGGTACTTTAAATATAACCTTTAAGTCCATCATGGATCCTACATATACAATCAGTAAACAATGTAAAAAGAATGAAAATATAACCTTTAACATATGAAAAACACACAAAAAACCGAATCAGAACGAACTGGTGTATACCTTCAAAATGCCAAAAAGCTTTTCACAGATGATAAAAGAACAAAAAGGAACATGATATAAAAGCTATGGTTTTTGCACACATATAAAGACGAATAAGAACATTGGTAGAGTATTATCAAAATAATAATCTTCTAACTAATACTCACACCATACAACCAAAAATCCAACAAAATTCCACAACAATTATATAAGATATAAACAAATAATTCAAAAAGTATATTGCTACAACCCTTGCTAAGAAGTTGTTGAAGCTCCATCGAGCCTCCCCTGTAGCAGAAATACACTTCTCTTTTAAATAAACACAGAAAGAACAAAAAGAGTCCCTCTTTAAATAGCCTATTAGCCTTTTCTTCCTGTAATAAGACCATAATTTAAGAAGATAAACATAAAAAATTATATTTGCACTTTATCCAAGTGTGACATGGTTATGCACCCCTAATTATTTAGTAAATATAAAAAACAAACTTTCAAACACTCGTTAAAGATCTTTTTATTTAACTAATATAAAGATCTTCAAGTCTCGTAAAAATAAGTAACTAATAAATCATGTTTATAACTTTTAATGGATGAAACGATCATTCCACTCTTTACTTTAGTTTATTAAAACAGATAAACTTGGCAGAAAAGAAAGGGATAAAAATATATGAACAAACTCGACAAGCAAAGTAAAAGAAAAATGAATAAAGGCCAAATTGTTTACCTCCTCGGCTATAGAAAAGCATCCAACCTCCTATATGCAGCTCTACAAAAACTGAGTAGCTCCTCTCATCTAAAAACACAGTGGAAAAGTCCCATTTTTTGCATAACCAGCAGATTTTGCAGCATCCAGGAATGACATATTGTTAAAAACTATTAGACACAGATTCAAGTGTGTTTTTTCTTCTTTTCAAGCCCACAAAATCATAAGAACGGAGATGAATTCGAATCATTTTTCAATTAATAATCCAACTTTGAGGATCATTTATCCAAGAAGTATCAAAAACTAAACACTTGTAACATATCATTATATAATTAATTCAGATTAAAGACACACAATCAAACTAAATCAAGCACAACTTCCACTTAGACATTTTAACAAATAGTGAGAGTGCATCTATTTAACATATAATCTGAGCTTGATTAAGTGAATAAGCAAATAAATTTGAAGTTATTCTATAAAATCTGCCCACAAAAAAAAAGTATAAACGAAATATAATTAGTAATTACAAAAAAAATTATATAGACTTACTCCAACACAAAAATGACATGATAGCTTTGAGCACATAGTAATCCAATATTTTTCAAGGTGTAGTAGTACCGATGTATTTCTGAAGTCGATCAATATGATCAAACATTTCTCACTGTCCCTTTTAGAATCAGATTTTTCACCGTCCACATTTCTCACTGTCCCCTTTACCGTTCCACTTGAGCAGCAGCCTCCTCCTCCTCCTGTTATTTATAGATTTATTTAGGCAGGGTGTTTTTTTTCTTCCAAATAAGATCAAGATGCTTTTTTGCAAATAAACATACACACAATGCAACTTAAAACAATGGTAACCTGACTTTCATTTATATCATCGAAAATGCTAACCTGATGTATATATCATTTTAAATCACCACTTGAGCCTTTTTGTGTTTCCCTCTTCCTTTTTCCAAAGAACACGGAAAAAAATCACACACCCACCTGCTCAAAATTATAAATACCCATTTATAATTAACTCAATTAATCTATGATATTATCTATGATATTTATCATTTTAAAAGAAGATTACTTACCTACAACTAATGTTCTTTCATCTTCAAATCTGTATCAAAAAAATAAATTATGTATACATAAATAAATAAAAGAGTCTGAAAAATGGTAATCAAACATTTTTTTGAAACCCTAATTTCAAAAATCATAAATCATAAAAGCAAAAAGTTACCAATAAAATCTTCTTTCTTGTGGTTGTTCATCTTCGATGCACACAAAAAACCTTGGCATATAATCTGGAAAAAGATCATAAAATTATAAGATGAAATAGAAGAAAAGAAGTTGTCTCCACCTTACAAAAAAAAAAAAAATCTATACTCTGTATATACAAAATCGATTCAAGAAAAAAACTTACCAATATTTAAGAAAAAAACAAAAGTTTATCAAGATACCAATTCTGATTATTATGAATATTTTTTTAGAAGAAGAAATCAATAGAAATAAATATTACAAATATTTTTTTGTGTGTGCAGAAAGATTAGGATTGAAGAAGGAGAGAGAGAATTTGAGTTTTAAATGTGAATGTGAATCTGATTGATAGATAGATACATAGAGATAATGCATTTCAAATTTTAAATAAACCGCCCAAAAGGGATATTATACTTAAAAAGGCCCACAACTGATATACGTATATACGTATATAAATACACATTGTAGAAACACTCTAAAATACATACCAATTTCATCATCGATGACATCACTTTTCCTAGGTGGCTTGTCTGGTTGGCTGACACATCAGCAATGCTGATGTGTTGCCAACTCTTCCTTTAATATATAAGGGAGATACTAATTGTCAATTACAATACTTGTTGAAACCAGATTTGAAAGAGAAAAAAAAAACTTCTTTAGATTTAAGTAATAATCAAATATTTGAAATCGGCACTTAAACAAGAAAACTGACCATTCATCCACTCTTTTGATCACGCCTACAGCAACAGTCTGACTCATGTCCCTCACAACAAACCGACCCAATGGAGGCATAGCCGGCTTTACTATATATGTGGATTAGGCGATGGCCTAAGGCCCCCAAATAGTTAGGGCCTCCAAATAGTTAAGGTCTTATATTTTATGCGTATGTAAATATTTTTGGTTTTCTATTTATTATTAAAAAGTTAAAGTCTTTTGATGATAAAAGTTTAAAAGAGCATTGTATTAATCTTGAAAAAGTTTTAAAGTATGATGATAGTTTAAATATTAACGGTCTTGATTTATTTCAAGAACTAAAAATTTTAAGACATATCAACTATTTTGAAATTAATACACCTATTAATATTTTAAATTATATTTAAAAGTTTAATACATTTTCAAATGCATATATTGCTTATAGAGTTATGCTAACTATTCTTTTCAACGTTGTTATCGTCGAAAGAAGTTTTTCTAAACTAAAACTTATAAAAAACTATTTACGGTCTACAATGTCACAAGAAAGACAGTTTTTTAAAAAGGTTTTTACAGATACAAAAAAAAGACAAAAATTTTCTTTTTCACTCCGCTATTTCTAAGATTTTTAGTTTGTTTTTGCTGATCCCAAGCCTAGATAAAGAAGATGAGTTTTTGTTAGAGACTTAAAAAAAGCCCCCCAAAATTAATCCCACTTAAAGCCACCAAAAAGGTTAAGCCGGCCCTGAATGGAGGATACTCAGAGAAAGTCTCAACCACCATTGGCTTTGTTGGAACCATCCTCACCATTCCAGCCTCACCACCTCTCAAGAACTTAGGCTTCTTCTCCGGCACCTTAAAACACCTCCGGTCAATTTTGCTCAAGATCTCAGCAAACTTAACAGTAATATGAGAAGTATGGCAATTAAGCACTGGTGCATACGACCCATTTCTAATTTCACCCCGGTGGTTCATGATGATGACGTGAGAAGTAAAACTAGCAGCACCCTTTGCAGGGTCATCCTTAGAGTTTGAAGCAACGTATCCACGTTTAAGACCCTCCACAGCAACATGCTTTACATTGAAACCAACATATATTGTCTCCTGGCAATGCCTCAACTCAAGCAGTGCTTCGTGGTGCATCTCTAAACATTTGACTTCAGTTGTCAAACCACTTGGGCCAAAAGTGACCACCATACCTGGGTTGATCAGACCAGTTACAACACGTCCCACTGGTACGGTTCTAATCCCACCAATGTGGTAGACATCATGAAGTGAAAGGCGGAGAGGCTTGTCAGATGGTCTTTTGGGCTCATTGATCTGGTCAAGGGCTTCAAGCAGGGTTGGGCCCTTGTACCAGTCTAGGTTAGGTGACCTCTCAGTCATGTTCTCGCCCTCAAAACCAGAAATCGGTACAAATGTGATTTTCTCAGGGTTGTATCCGACTTTCTCGAGAAAGGATGACAATTCTTCGACAATTTCGTCAAACCTAGATTTCGAGTATTTGGGTGTGGTAGCATCCATCTGCAAAACAACAAATAACAAAGCCAGTCAACATTAAAGAAATAAGCTAAAACTACTTTCAATTGCATAAAAGAAAAAAAAAACAAGTACCTTGTTGCAGCAGCAAATCATTTGCTTGACACCAAGTATAAATGCAAGCAAAGCATGTTCATGAGTCTGTCCATCTTGGGACATTCCATTTTCAAAACTACCAAGGGTCGAGTCAACGATTAGAACGGCACAATCAGCCTGGGAGGTTCCAGTGATCATGTTCTTGATAAATTCACGATGCCCAGGAGCATAAATGACAGTGCAGTAGTAGCGAGCGGTCTCAAATTTCCACAATGTAATGTCAATAGTCTTACCACGTTCTCGCTCTGCCTTTGTTATGGATCGAAACCATTGCAAGGTATGGGACTTGTCCCACATCGGTTGTATGGGAAACTAATGTGGGGTTTATATACCAAATGGGCTCTCTCGCTCATCAGACTAGTCTTTTGGGTTGTGTTCTCCCATTTGGTATGTAACAGCCTTGAGCTTGTCCAACACCCACGCATTGAATGAACGTTTATTCATCTTAGCAGCCTCTTTCTCAAACCTTTCAATCACACTCTTGTCAATTCCACCTAGCTTGTAGATCAAGTGACCTGTGGTGGTTGACCTCCCAGAATCGACATGACCAATGACCACAACGTTGATATGAGCCTTTTCTAACTCATGATAAATAAGCTGGCTGGATCAAAATTCAATGTCAAATAAACATAGTTATAATACAAGAAAAAAACCAACACTCAAACATGAAATTCAATTATAACAAATTTAATCACTGCATAACAACAGCTTAACTGCTAACGCAAACCTGAAAAAACGTTTTAGTAAAAATTCCTCAGTATGTTTAACATCAAATAATATCCATAAAAGTACTCGTCAACGATGAACCGAAAAACGTTGTGTTCTTTTTTGGTGCTATGGGTAGTAAAAATATGAGATACATGTCAGCAGAGCTAATTTTAGAAAGATTATTCTAAGCAATTAAGTTATGAAGTGCTCAAAATTTCCTAAAGCTTATCAAATTGCCAAAGTTATTTAAGAAATTGTTAAAAAATAGTCGACACTAGATTTTTGTCCCGTGTATATACATGGGCAGACACAAAACATTATATTTTAAATACATTATAAAAATTAATATTTTGTTATGAAATTAATATTGATTAAATGGGTCTTATTACATGTTAAATGACTACATGCATGTTAAAATATTATATATTTAAAGGATTGTAAACATTGTTATATCATTATTTATTTAACTTACTTATTAGATTTTAGTATCGTATATACATACGGTAGGTTAAAATAATTGTATTAAATTTTTAAAAATAGTTTTATACATATTTAATATTTCTAATTTATATACTCATTGAAAATGTAAATTAACATATAGTTTTAATATTTTATGAAAGAAAAAAAGAGTTATAAGTAGTATGTTGAAATTTTTTTAATTAATTAAATGATGAAAAATTAAAAAAAATTTCTCAAGTTGATGGCTACAAAATGTAATGATCATAAATTAAATATTTCGTGTGATTTTTTTTAAGGGCTAAAAAGTGTAAATTATTGATGAAAAACGAAAAAATATATAAATTAGTGAGACTTTTTATGTAAATACTAATATACTAATATATTTGGATAATGATTATTAGGATTTTTGACATTTAATATTATATAATAATTAGATTAACAATGACATCATTTGTAACAACCGTCACCGGAATCGTTTCACCATCGTTATTTTTGACGTCTACGTACGCGTTCTTTTGTAGAATTTAAGCGTGATAAAGCGAGATGTAACGTTTGTACGAGTTTTAGTACGTTAAAGTTTAGAAATTTGGATCGACGGTTCGAGTACGAAAGGATAACTACTTGTCTAGAGAAATGCCAATAAAAATTGAGAACACTCAAAATAAAATGAAATAAAATTTTATTTATCAAATATGGGCATATTTATAGTCATTGGAAAGGTAATTGAAAAACTCAATCAAATATGACATTAAAATAAATTTACGAGCTTCGGGTTCCTTTAAACGTTCGAGTCAAAGCAAGTCAAAGGGAAGTCAAATGGTGGTCAAAACTTGTATGTACAACAAAACCTTAGCCAAACCTCCTTTTCCCCTCCCTTCCCATTCATTCACGTTTTCACTCTCTCTCTCTACCCTTACCAGCCGCCTCTCATCTCTCTCTCTAGATTTTTATGTTTCTTCTTTTATTTCCTTCAAGATCTTGGTAAGTTTTGAATGGGTTCTAACCCTAAACCGTTTATATTTATGTTTACATATATATATGCTCGAAAAATCGGATTTATATGCAATTATAACCGGAAATCATTGAAACCGAGATAATATGTTGAAAAATAGTCAACTCCGGCTCGATCTAGGTGGGATCCTTGAGAAAAATCAAGTTTTCTTTCATCTTTCTTCTTCATCCTTTACGTTTTTGTTCGATTTGTGGTGTGCGAATTTAATAGTCGCACGAGTATAATCTATACGAATATAATGTATACGAATTTATTTTGATACGAAAATGTTCTTCAAGTATATATATTTTCGCACGAATTTAATCCTCGCGAATTTAATTGTCGAGCCCTGTTTCTGTTCTTGTTCTTTCTTTGCTGTTCTGGTCCTGTTTCTGTTTTAGATCTGTTCTTTCTTCTCGATTTCTTGTTGATGTTGCTAATGTGTTCGTATGCGTGTGTGCGTGTATCTGGGTGTGTGTGTGTATATTCTGGTGGGTGTTTGTGTTTGGACAGATTGTGTGTTGGGCAGATTGTTGTTTGGGCCTCGTTAGTGGGCTGGTTTCAAGATCGACCCAACGGGTCATGTCCGTTTGCCCTGTAAATCCTTGTGTTTTAAATCGTTCATTATCGGGTCCAAGTTATAGTAAATGACTTGTTATAATGAGAAAGTCGATAATTAAACGATTAAAATACAAATAAATGGCAAGACGTGAGCTTAAAAATGGACGTTTTCTCATTTATAAATTAATAACTTAAATTAAGGTTTAAAAGCAACACATTATGAGAATTAAAAGATATTCTTGATAAACTTTAATGAATGGATGAACACACTTAACGAGTTTCAATGGCATTTCTTAGGACACTAGTTTAGATTTAATCGTTTCTTTAGAAAGATGGACTTATCGTGGATTTGTGAATGATTTTAGATTGGATTGATAACGTGTGATCAAGAATTGGACGACTTGATGCGATTGCGGAAGATACGTACTTCACTACAACTTTTATAATCTTACCGACTTCCAGGTGAGTTTCGTAGCCCCTTTTTATCGTTTTCGGGGTGAAAAGATACTTA
>JAOEHQ010049348.1:0-15713 GCA_025447715.1 Asclepias incarnata
TAATTGTTTAGAAACATTAACATAATACTTCAAAGTTCAAACAATTAACATAAACTTAAACCAATTTAGGATTTTATTAAAAGTTTATTAAAGAAAACAAAAGCTGACCTGAGTTTTGACCCAAGTCAGCCAATTTTTGACCGAGTCGGCCAAGTTTTACCAATGTTGACCCGATTCTGAGCAGTTGATCGATTTTTAGTCCGATCTGGTCCGACTCGACTCCAAACTCCTAAGACGGCCGATCCCCGATCCGATCCCGATTTCTCGGCTGATCCTGCCGATTTTTACAACCATGCTTGTTGCCATGCATATGACTGTCATGTGCCTGCACTAAAACTGTTAGGGACAGGAAGGGTGAATGGTTTTGTTTTTTTGCAAGTGGGGTTGTCTGTTATTCAGCCTCATTATGAAAAAGAAGCCTTTGATTTCACTAACTTGGTATAGGTTTTATAGAAGTATATTTTTATATATAATATGGTTAACTAAGATTGTATGCCGTTATTTGTTAGGGATCAAGCTCTATATTGTTTACTTATGGATTCAATTTTTACCAACTCCGTTGAAGTTAATTGATTATTTGAACCTTGTGTTACTGACATAGACTCTTGTTTATTATTGACAGTTTAGGAGGGTGGCTAACCTGTACTTTCTTACGATCTCTTGTTTGTCGTTTACACCTGTCAGGTATGGTTTATGAAAAAAGAACCCTGAAGATAAGCATCTTTATTCCCTTGTTGGTGCTCTCTACTAACTATATGCCTTATTCCGTGTATCTGGAGTAGCTCATTTAAAATCCATGTTTTTATGGGTTTGTTTGACTATTAGTCAAATAGCTACTACTATATCTTTAAATAATGACAAGTTACATAGTTGGCAGTGGTTGATTATAGACACTGGACAGAGGGGTAATTTGTCAAAAAGAGTAAGGCTGAAATCAATTTGGACATCCCATCAATGATACTGTTGCATTTCTTTTAGACAAAGGGGGAACTTTACATCTATCATATAACTACTAGCTTGTTAAAGTGTTTAGAGCCCTTAGCTTATTATGTCATTACAACAACAACAACACCCGTTCCCGCCAGGGGCGGGGTTAGCTTGTTATGTCATTGTCTTTCGTTATTTGTCCTGTATTCATACATGAATGATCTAAGCGGTGCTTATGACATGTGTGAATTAATTGTTGGAACTTACCAGACACTTCTTTGATGTGTTTTATTGCACAGTTAATTCTGCATCCTAGACTTGCTTTCTCTTTTTGATAAACGTTTGATGTGCTCAAGTTTTTTACCTGATTCTAATCATGTAAGCGTTGACTGTAATTGTTTTGTTTTTTTGCAGTCCTGTTAGTCCAATTACAAACGTGATCCCGCTAAGTCTTGTGCTTTTTGTCTCTCTTGTCAAGGAAGCTTTTGAGGACTGGGTGAGCAATTACTAAATTTTAGACTGGTTATATTTAGTTGTATCAATTGATAATGATTTAAGAAAGCTAACTCAAGTATTTTTAACAGTCTTTAGCACATGTACATGTAGTTCATTTTTTTAGTGCAATTGTAATTGTAATGTATTATATAACTTAAATCATCTTGATCTTACAACCAACCTCTTATCTTAACAGAAGCGTCTCCAAAATGATATGACAATAAATAATTCTTCTATTGAGGTGCTGCAAGAACAAAGGTGGGAAACCATTCCTTGGAAGAAGCTGCAGGTTGGGGACGTTGTTAGAGTAAGTATGCTGCATTTCATGTTTCCTTTTTGATCATGTCAAGTTCTTGGATTAGTGTTATGACTAGTTGACACTTGAGGTGAAGTTTATGATCATCCCACAAAAGTAGTGTATACTACTTGTTCGATTTATAAAAAGGATGGGGAACAAAGTGAGTCTGAATTCAAAAACCAAGTAATTGCTAGTTTAGTTCCAGTAAGAGAATGACTAAAAAGGATGTGTTTTTGCCAGCATGTGAATATTTAAATAGTCAACATCTACAGATTTCTATATACTCAAAATCTCAAAGAAGAGAAAGATCATTTTTTTGGTGGAGACTGAAAACCATGGTGAAATTGATGCTCTAACATATATCATTGAGATCAAACACTTAAAGAAGATATTTTGAACAACATAACTTATTTTGCTTATTTTTAAATACCGGTAATGGTTTTAGTTAACACCCAGTATTAAAACATGATGCAAATCTGGATGTTCATCTTTCTGCAGGTGAGGCAGGACGGGTTTTTTCCTGCTGATTTGCTACTCCTTGCAAGTACAAACCCTGATGGTGTTTGCTATACCGAGGTCTCTATTGGTTTCATGTTTAGTACTTAAGTTTTTAACATGACCGAGTTTTTGTCTTAAGGAACTTTGAAACTACATATGCGTATATATCTTATTGAACTCAATGTTGAGTAGACACGTTGGTTGATAATCAGATTTAGCTTTGTGATGCATCTCTCTTTTCAAATACACCATTTCATGTTTGAGATAGAGTGCGACCATGTTCGTGTAGGAACTAGAAAGTAGATGGTTAAATAGGTAGTTATAAGTTATGTGGCATGTGGCAGAAATTACCATCTTCTGGAAATAAGAAAAATGATTAGGACTTTTTATATATTACGTATGAAGAGGAAAACAGTACGTACCTGGAGCAGAGTGAGTGGTTGCATCAGCCATTGAGAATCTTATGCAAATTCAGATTCGTACTGGAGAATGGCATAGTTGATTTATCTGGTTAATTTCAAGTAATTCACGGAAAGGTTGACTTGCTTTGGATGTGCTCTGTCCGATTGTTATTCATTGTATTTAAAATATAGATTGGTTATGTTTGTATTTGTCTGTTACTGAAGTTTTGCATTTTTACTTATACATTGCAATTCCACGATGCTGCTTATGCTCTCACAGGTAATTAATACGTTAAGTTTATTAGTTTTACTATATTTGATATCCCTGTTATTCATCTATCAGACTGCAAATCTGGATGGTGAAACAAACCTTAAAATTAGGAAAGCTTTGGAGAAGACATGGGATTACGTCGCTCCTGAGAAAGCCTCAGAGTTTAAAGGTATAATTATTTTTATTATCATAAAATATATTATGCTTTAATCCATCACTGATATCATTAGTGTTCCTGATTTTTGCCCTCATTGATAAGTATGGATTTCATTTAATTATAGGGTTAAGATTTCATGCTTAGATGTTTCAGCATGTGGTTAGTTATTAAAAAAACACTATTTGATGTTGACAATCGATTTAACTTAGGATGATTTGAACAATTCCTTTGCCGGGGCAACCTTCTGTATTTTCTTCTGGTGTTCTTGCATGTGTATATCCAGTTGGGTGGTTAAGTTGTTTACTGTAGTTGATTGCTTGGAGTCTCTCTATTTCTGTATTCAGTCATTTGACTTCTACATGTTGATTGGAAGTGCACTTTTTCCTTTTTATCTGCTTGATTTTCTGGTCGTGTAATGGATGACAATATAGTCACGAAGCTCATGGGCATTTGATGTGACTCCTTCGAGTCAAGCTTAAGCCCAGAGGTGGATAGTTTTTAATACAAGGATTATTGTATTGTCAATTTTTTAATTATTGCTGTGTCTCTTAGAGGCACCAGGGTTTTGACTATTCTGTATGTTTATTTCTTTAGACCATGGATGCGTAATATAAATAGTATCCGGAACCTAAACCTGTTTATGGTATCAGTGTTATATCTATCTAAAGTATATATATATATATATATATATATATATAACTATTCTAAAAATAACAACAGCAGCTTATAACTTCACATTAAGTGCAAACTCTTATAATTAGTCTCATTTTTTTATAATGATGCTGATATTTCTACTGGTTGCAGGTGAAATACAATGTGAACAACCGAACAATTCCCTCTATACATTCACCGGAAATTTGATACTTCAAAAGCAAACTTTACCCCTTGGTCCAAATCAAATTTTGTTGCGAGTAAGATATATGGTTTCATTTTTGTCTACTAGATGATCTGTTTCCCATTTATGCCTCAAAGTTATTTGTTTCTATTCATTTTTTATTTTCTTTATTGCTTTCAAAAGTTCATCTGGTTCTCGTGCATCACAAACTTCCACCTCTTTGTGAACTATACACATTAAATAATTACTTCATACAATGATGAAATTTTGGAGTGACTGATTTTCATATGACTCTTACTATTTTTTACTTTATTTTATGTCTATATGAGTCACAACTTAAGGTAATCTGTGTTCATTCATCCTCGAGGGTAAATAGGTAAACCGATGAGGTTTTTCTTCTTCAGGTTACCCGGGGATGACGAGTCTTTTGACTCAGATGTACACGTCCTAACCGGGAGATCCCCGTGACCATTTCCGACCATTTCCCCGGCCACCCCCAAGATTTTTACCATAGGGAGGTTTTGAACCTGGGACCTCTTCTGATGAAACAGGACTCTTAACCACTAAGCCACATTGGTGGTGTTTATTCATCCTTGAGGGTGAAGGACCTAAATTATCTTTTGAGCAATAAAGTACTGTCTTTTTTCCTATGCGTTTTCCTTGGCTACATGTTTTGTATGATTAGTGATTATGTCTATGACAGGTTTGTTAATCTAATATTACTCTAATGCATTTCAGGGCTGCAGTTTACGTAATACAGAGTACATTGTTGGGACTGTAATATTTACTGGACATGAGACTAAGGTTTTCAAATCAATACTATTTCAATTCCTATTATTACCCTTCCATACCTTCAGTTATACTGCCGAGTGCCGATAGTTAGCATGTTGGAATCTTCCATATTTCTTCTGCACCTGATACAGCTATTAGTTCGTTTTTTATTTGTATTCCATTGCTTGTGGTCCTCTTCATGCTCTTTAAAATGCATCAATGATTAAAGGCATTTTTTTATAAATGGTAAATGACAGGTAATGATGAATGCCATGAATGTTCCTTCAAAAAGAAGTACACTAGAGCGGAAACTTGACAAAGTAATAGCCACACTTTTTGGTGTTCTTCTTTCCTTGTGTTTGATAGGGGCCATTGGCAGGTAGGTGACTAGGTAGCATGTTATTCATGTTTCATTTCCGTCGCTTCTTTGCAAGCTTTCATCATGCTGTAATCGTCTTTTCCATAAAACTTTGCAGTGCTGTATTCGTAAATAACAAATATCACTACTTGGAGCTCTGGATTAATGGGGACTCTCAACAGTTCAATCCTAGCAATAGATTTGTGGTATTATTTTGCTTGCTGATGTGAGAGGAATTGTATCTGATTTTGTTGCTTCTATTTCTGTCTTTACCATTGTCGACTTTTGTGTATTTTTATTACAGGTTTTTGTTCTTAGCATCTTTACCCTCATCACTCTGTATTCACCAATCATTCCAATTTCTCTTTATGTTTCTATTGAGGTAGGTTCATGAACTATGTAAGCTAAGTTTGCAGGATATAAGTGATTTTAAGTTACTTATTTTTGTTAGTTTTATTGTTTCTGATTTTCAGATGATCAAATTCATCCAGTCAACTAAGTTCATAAACAATGACTTACGCATGTACCATACTGAAACCAATACCCCTGCATTAGCACGCACATCAAATCTAAACGAGGAACTTGGACAAGTAATCAGTTTCTTAGATTTATTTTCTCTGAGTTACATAATGTATCTAGTGAGATTTAACACTGAAACAGTTTTGTTTTGAAAGACGAAGGCTTGCTCACTGAGAACCACTATGTCTTGAGTGAGACTTGAACCCACAACCTATTGATAGCACTGAAACACTTGCTGGTTTTTTGTGACAGGTGGAGTATATTTTTTCCGATAAAACTGGAACTCTGACCAGAAATTTGATGGAGTTCTTTAAATGTTCAATTGGTGGAGAAATGTATGGAACTGGCGTAACTGAAATAGAAATGGGAGCTGCAAGGAGGAACGGTGTTAATGTTAGGGAGGTATAATCATTTGTCATCACTTGAAAGATGTATCTTGATCTGCTAAATATGATTATGTTATTACAAACTTTACAGGTGCAGAAACCATCTCATACAGCACGTGAAAAGGGTTTTAATTTTGATGACGCCAGGCTTATGCTTGGTGCTTGGAGGAATGAACCTAATCCAGATATGTGCAAGGTATTACTTATGTAGCAAAGTGTAATATGAAATTTGTTTCATCGGTTATTAACATAAAGATGGATCTATGCTGCTCTTGTTAATTACAATTTGTACATCAAAGTTAATTATGTTTAGCTGGTATGGGTCTGTTTTTTTCTCTTCCGTGGTAACACTGGATCTGGGTATGATAAGATTCTATGGTTATTAATATTTCATGGCATCTTCTGTGGCAGCAGCATATGATTAGAATTATCTACAAAACTCTAGTTTGGTGCTGAAGGAGTCTTATGTTAGTTTTAAATCATCATTAGTTTAGTTGTTCTCGGGTGCAATTTCCCACATATTGTAAGTTTTCAATTTTTCGTAGAATGACTAATTTCCAGAACCAGAAATATCTCTCATCTAGAACCAAACCTCCAGTTTGGCTGAAAGGCAGCATTTTCATTGCCGGGGTAGTTGAATCTTATAGTGAATGTTTTTAAATAAAATTCAGATATTGCATTATGGATTTCAACACTGAGACAGATTGATCTCATGATTTTACAAGCCTTATGAACTTCTTATGTGGTCATTTATTGGAAGTTATTGTTTCTTTATTTAGGAATTTTTCAGATGCCTTGCTATATGCCATACCGTACTTCCTGAAGGCGAAGAGTCCCCAGAAAAACTTCGATATCAAGCTGCATCTCCAGATGAGGCTGCATTAGTTACAGCAGCAAAGAACTTTGGCTTCTTCTTCTACAGGTATATATGTGTGATGATACATGCTCATAACACTTAACATTAAATGCCAACATAGAGCATAAACTTTTCAAGGTGTGTATGTGACAGAGGTGTTTTATTTTGTCATCTGTCAATGTACTGATGTATAGAAATCAATTTCTTCAGGCGTACACCTACTATGATCTATGTCCGAGAATCACATGTTGAAAAAATGGGGAAAGTTCAAGATGTTACATATGAAATTTTGAATGTTCTTGAGTTTAATAGGTAGGGTTCTTTTTCAAAACTTGAACATCTAAATTCCTTTTCTGAAAAAACTTTATGTTCTGCCTTTTTTTATAGTACAAGGAAACGTCAGTCTGTTGTATGTCGTTACCGAGATGGAAGGCTTGTGCTATACTGCAAGGTAATTCCTCCAGCGAACTTCTGTATCAACTGGAGTTACACCAATTAGTTTATAAATCACTCTAATTCAGTATCTGTTATTTACAGGGAGCCGATACTGTAATTTATGAGAGATTGGCCAGTGGAAATGATGATTTAAAGAAAACTAGCAGGGAGCAGTTGGAGCAATATGGAGAAGCTGGATTGAGAACTCTTTGCTTGGCCTACAGGGATTTAAGTCCAGACATGTATGAAAGTTGGAACGAGAAATATATTCAGTCAAAATCTTCTTTACGTGACCGTGAAAGAAAAATGGACGAGGTAATCACCGTTGTTAAATGATTTGTAGTTCTTTGCTCTTCACATTTAAAATAGGTGTATTCTTGAAATGTTTAGGAAGTTTACATGATTTAGACCAAATTTGGATATAGTTGTTTATATCTATATTAAGAAACACCTTGAACCTTGAAACAGGTGGCAGAACTGATAGAGAAGGATTTGACTTTGATCGGATGCACCGCTATAGAAGATAAGCTTCAAGAAGGGGTACCATCCTGCATAGAAACACTTGCTAGAGCTGGAATCAAGATTTGGGTGCTTACAGGGGACAAATTGGAAACCGCAATAAATATAGCTTACGGTTTGGCTCTTTTTTGTGGTTTTTGATTGTCTCATTATATGTATATGCTATCTCATAACTAGCTTATTGACTTGTGTTCTTAATTGTCCCAGCTTGCAAGTTAATAAACAATGACATGAAACAGTTTGTTATCAGTTCAGAAACTGATGCGATCAGAGAGGTTGAAAGCAGAGTAAGCAACTCTTTTAATTGGATGATTTGTTATTTATAGGATACAATCTTAATTCAAAATCATCATCCAGGGTGACCAAGTGGAAATTGCCCAGTTCATAAGAGAAACAGTGAACAATGAACTTCACAAGTGCCATCAAGAAGCACAAAGTATCATTCATGGCTCAACTGGACAGAAGTTGTCCCTTCTGATAGATGGGAAGTGTTTGATGTATGCTTTAGACCCAAGTTTGCGGTCTACATTGCTTAGTTTGAGCTTAAGTTGCAATTCAGTGGTCTGCTGCCGTGTTTCTCCTTTACAGAAGGCACAGGTAAGGTTTCTGAGCTTATGTTAATATTCAGATTGTTATGTACCAAAAAGTAAAAATTTTTTTTTTTTCCGGATGGATACTTCACATTGCATTTAAATACCAGGTAGAATAAAGTTAGTCACACCATACATAACTTGTAAGTACGAAAAATATGTATAATGTTGGCCAAATGTTCTGCTTTTTTTTTTTTTGCAATCAAGCTCTTGTTGCAGTTAAATAGTATTTGTTGCTGATTACAGGTTACGAGACTGGTGAGAAAAGGTGCAAATAAGATAACTCTAAGTATTGGTGATGGTGCCAATGATGTTGGCATGATTCAAGCAGCTCATGTTGGTGTTGGAATAAGTGGTCTAGAAGGGATGCAAGCTGTGATGGCCAGCGATTTTGCTATTGCTCAGTTCCGATTTCTAACAGATCTACTTCTTGTGCATGGCCGATGGTCGTATATGAGACTATGCAAGGTTCATCTCCTGAAATCTTACTCTATGTTTCTTCTCCTTGTACTTTCACGAGCTTGCTTTTCCTATGCAGGTTGTTTCATACTTCTTTTACAAGAATCTTACCTTCACTTTGACTCAATTTTGGTACACTTTCCAAACTGGCTACTCTGGTCAACGGTTTTACGATGATTGGTTCCAATCTCTGTATAATGTTATTTTCACTGCCCTGCCTGTTATCATTGTTGGACTGCTTGACAAGGTAATTATTTGGTCAATACTATGCTATTTGTGCTGCACCTATCTGTAATGTACTCGATTACAAAGGTTCTGATGCTAATTAATATTTGGCAGGACGTGAGTGCATCACTTTCAAAGAAGTATCCACAATTATATAAAGAGGGAATAGACGATGCATTCTTCAATTGGAAAGTTGTGGGTACTTTAGCTTGCTTTTCAGTTTATCAATCGGTTATTGTATATAACTTTGCGATCGCTTCTAGTACGACCGGTTTAAACTCGGATGGAAAGATATTAGGGCTGTGGGATATTAGCACGACTGCATTCACATGTCTTGTGATAACTGTCAATTTGCGTCTTCTTATGATGTGCAACACAGTTACAAGGTGGCACAGTATAAGTATTGGCGGCAGCATTCTAGCATGGTTCTTATTCATCTTCATTTACTCTCTTGTTTTTGTAGATAAGGTACACATCTTCATTTATTCTCTTGTATATTTTAATGATGATTATTCCTTTTATGCTTTAGTTGACGATTCCCTGTGTATTGAGGAAAAAGGTACATGTTCCAAGAAAGTCAACCCTAATAATATTGAACTTTAAAACAATTGTGTATGCATAGTATCAGGGGTAAAAAGTCTCTGCAATGCGCTACCTTACTAAAATTTTCTACTTTTTGATTTCAAGTGGTTTGAGTGAATCTTTGTTAATTATCAAAAATACTGTCTAATAGACATGAATAAAAGGCTCTGGACATTTGTTTGTAATGTCAGTAATTTGTAAACAGGTAACGTCAACGTTAACTTGTAATATTCCAATATTTCTTCTCATGAAAATTGCAACACTTTTCTTGGAACCTTTTATTTATTTGCCTGTTGTGATAGCAGAGAATTGAGGATTGACCAGGGTCAAATATATTGTTTGTGTGAGCTGTCAAGTTGCAATTTATATGGTCCTAACTTTGAAACCAAGAAGTTAGGACTAGTTTTAGTTGAGAAATGACCAGTTGGAAAGTCAATTGTGAATTTGTTCTGCTGAAATGCTGAATGCAAGTAGTATAAATTTTTTCTTAGATTATATCCCTAATGGTTGGTGTCTTTTCATGTTTAACGACAGGGGACTTATTTCACCATCTATTTATTAATGAGCACCCCCTACTTCTATGTGATAGCCGTTCTTGTTCCCATTGTTGCACTTCTGTGTGACTTTTTGTACCAGGGGTGAGCTTTTCTTTCAAATGACTTCTTGTCATTGTTTTTTGCGAAATGATTGATATGATCACTGATCGCATGTATATTTGTAGCTTTGGACGCTCATTATGATTGTTATTTGATTTCAGGGCTCAGAGATGGTTCTACCCGTATGATTACCAAATTGTTCAGGAAATCCACAGACACGAGCCAGAGCCCATTGGTGCAGGATTACTGGAGGTGGGGAACCAGCTGACCCCAGAAGAGGAAAGGAGGTATGCCTTTGCACTACTCCCAAGGGAAAGGTCAAAACACACGGGTTTCGCTTTTGACTCGCCTGGGTATGAGTCGTTTTTCGCTACACAGCAGGGAGTAACTGCGCCTCAGAAGCCTTGGGATGTCATTCGACGAGCCAGCATGAAACCGAAAACTAGGTCACCTCGAGCCAGTAAGTCATAGGATTTTGTACACAGAAAGAAGACAACATTAGAGGAATATTATTGTGCTTTTTTGGACAGTTTTGAAGGTTTCCTTTTGTAAATTTTTTTACAAAATGATGTATAATTTTACAGTATTGTCAGTAGAACCCCCTTTAGTGATATGATAGTCCTGATTCATTCATTCATTCATCTATTGTACTTTTATAAAATGTAAGTTGGCTATAGAACTTGATTCTCAACCCTCCTGGAAAACACTTTCAGAAATGTTTATAACACACACACACACATGTTATATATGAGTGCGTATTCATTCTCATGTATATTGGTTGTCGATGTTACCACATTAGTCCTAATTTGAAATTTAATTTATGAGACTCAGAAAATGCATTAAATAATTTGGCTAAAGATAACACAACAATTAAATGATTTTTTTAGCTGTTCGTTTTTACCAACATTTATTTCAGGACGAAGTGTGTACATTACTCATTACTCTTTCATAGTTTAATTAATTGAGACATGCTAGATTATTAAATCAATAGCAGACACCAAATATTTTTTCTTTTTGGCAAAACAATGAAAATATGTATAATTAGGAGATTTAAGAAAATCTTTATAAATGATACAATTATAATAGTCAAGCTAAAACCTCAAAACAATTTTGACCAATAAAATTAAGAATCCATAACAAAAACGATGGCGATTTGTAACAGTAAACTTGAGATTCAACTTGAATACTTGAGCTTCAGTCGTTAACTCAGTGTTTATCCCTATGAAGCTTGTGGATGGTGATATAACCAAATGGATAACATGACATAAGGGATCAATTTGTGCTTGATGGTTCACTGTATTCTCTTGTGACCTACATGCAATCCTCAAAAGATGAACACCAGTTTGGAAAAATCTGACCCGGAGTCGTTGGTTTACTTGTCAGACGACCTTTTCTCTTCTATTCAACTCAAGTATAGTTTCTATGATGAATGTTTGAGAAAGTACGGAAATGCAAATGTTTGGAGCATTCTACGACCTATGTCATTAATTTCGCTGGGATCCCAGTGGGATCCCACTGGGATTTCGGTTTTTGGTCCTAAGGTGGCATCCCAATCCAAATTTCGGTCAACATCCCAGTCAACGAAATTTTCGGTGGGATTTCGGTCAAAATTCCGAAATCCCAATGATTTCGGTCTGGGATTTCGGTTTAGGTTTTTTTTTTTTTTTTTTGTCCAAACTTAAACACAACATAATAAACACTAATTTTTACAAGTATTATCACTAATCTATCAAGTATGGACACTTTTAAGCTTGACTTTTGATATTTTTATTAAGTATTAAGCATTAATTATTTATATATAGAGATATTGCATAATATTAAAATTACCGATATCCCACCGAAATCCCACCAAAATCCCAGATCCCAGTCATCCCAGTCCTCGACTGGGACACCGAAATTTCCGTCATTAACTACTTAGCATGTGACCAGATATGTAGATTTGTTATTTTTTTCTGCCTTAAATAACCTTGAATAATGACAATGGAATCCTACCAACCGTACCCAATAACATCACCAAGTTGTTACGCAAACTAGGACCTTTGAAACTTACGTGTTTTATTCTTACAGCAGATTCGTCATATTGTTATGAGACTAACAGGGGTGCTTGGACTTGAAAATTCAAAACCAAAATAGTTGATTAAAGCTAAAGTATGTTTTCTTACCATATAAATGTACACCTCTTCAATTAATTAAGAATTCACAAGATGATTAGGTTAGAACATACAATTTGATTTTGACCAATATATCTAATGGCGTGTAACTCACTTGGTAATGGCGGGCACCTTTGTCAAAAATAACATAAGGTACCAAAAGACAAGACAACCTTTGAGTGAGTCGGGTATCCCCTCGTGTTATCAAAGTTTTGACACAAATATAGTCGGATTATATATGACATGAGAAGAAGCTAATGCATATATGAAAAAATAAACAAAAAGAAGGGAAAGGATCGAGGACTAACAGTGATTTCGATAGGGACTTTAGTATCGATACGATGAACATAGTAAAGATCAATGTAATCAACATCTAGGCGGTTCAAACTAGCTTCACAAGCAGCCCTAACATACTCTGGTTCCCCATGGATTTCCAGGCTACCGAAACCTTCCCCCAAAATGACCCCAAATTTTGTAGCCAATTGAACATCCTCTCTCTTCAATCCCTTCAATGCCTGTACGTACATACGTACCAATCATAAATAATAATTAACACACACACACACTATATATACACATACATACATATATATATATATATATATATATATATATGGGAAAAGTGAATATGGGGTTGTCACACATCTAAGCTTAAGATGTGAAACCCTCACATCATATTATTTTAATCAATAAAAAACATGAGACCCAAATCATTTAAAATTTTGAAAACAAATATTAAAAAATTGTTTTGTGAGAAGTTTCACATCTAAGCTTAGATGTGAAACCTCTCAAACACACACACACACACACATATATATGGGGAAGGTGAATATGGGGTTATCACATATCTAAGCTTAGATGTGAAACCCCTCACATCATATTATTTTAATCAATAAAAAACATGAGGCCCAAATCATTTATAATTTTGAAAACAAATATTAAAAAATTGTTTTATGAGGGGTTTCACATCTAAGCTTAGATGTGGGACAATCTCATATCTACTTTTGCCTATATATATAAAGAGATGGTATATGAGTGGCGATGACGTGACAGTGAGAATTTGAGAATGTGTGGAGAATGGTGGTATGGTTGGTAGGGGGTAAATTCTGGGAGGAAGGGATGAGGTGGCAGTGAGAATTTGAGAATGTGAATTCTGGGTTGGGAGGAGCCTTATTGATAATGTCTTTGTATATTAGGATTAGTCATCCAGGTTCGAGGCTCATTTCTTACATTTGCAGGGTGACGTATATTCGGAAGTTCAGGGTTTAATTTTAGGTATTCAGAGTAGTTTAAAAATATGATACTTTTGTCATTAAAAAAAGTAGAGTTAAAAGGTTGAATATAAAATATAAAATTTTTATATTAAAAGGAAAAAAAAAAACAAAATTGTTATTACTTGCTCTTGGCTCTAATGGATCACTTACATAAGATGGGCTTTTATGGGTCAGACTGTCAGACTGATACAACTTATGCAATGGCAAAAGTTACATATGCAAATATGCAATGCGTATCTAGCTTTTGTCTTCTATCTAACGTTAGATGGTGGTTAAATTTCAAGGTATTGTTTAAATTACAAGTAATTTTTTTAGTCATTTGTTTTATTGATTGTGATAAATATAATTTTTTTAATTATTGAAGAAAAATTGTAACAAGTGTAAAATATAATCACCTGTTAAAAGGATAGATTGTATTTGAGATATAAAATGTTTGGAAAATGATTCATCCTCCTCTTGATGAACCTAACAATCCTCCTAATACTATAAAAATTTGACATGTGTAATCCACTTATTATCTTTCTTTATCACCACCCTTGATTTTTCCATGTGGTTTGATCTTATAATTAGGAGGATTATTAGGTTGATGAATTAGGAGGATTTATCATTACTCAAAATGTTTATATATGGACTATTGTCTTACAAATAAAAGATTTTGGACGGGTGAATGTAAATACCATCCAAAAATAGTAAGGGGGTGTTTTGACCTAGGGTTTTTTTTTTATAATTGCTTTTGTTTATTAGCTTTTTAGCTTGTGTAGAATCGTAACAAAGTATAGTATAGGATATAGTGTTTGGTTTAGCTTATGTTATATCTTAGCATAATAAGCTAATAAATTTTTTATAGTGTTGACAACCTTTTATATATATACTAAAAGAAAGTTGCTCTAATGACTTATTAACAAATTATAAAGTTCCATTCTCTTAAATTAACTTTTGTTTATGTCATAATCTTATTTTAAAAAATTCAATTCAATCTATAAAATTAAAATTAAAAAAAAAACTTAACTTCCATACCAAAGAAATTTAAGATTATTGAGATAATTACAAAAATGATTTAAAATCAGTTGACTCATTCACGCATAAAACGAGCAAGAATATAATTATCAAATTTAAACGTCATATTCAAACAATATTTAAGACCTCACAATCTTTATATATATATACACAAACTCAATATCCAAAAAAAATTAATGGTGATTGTTACATGTGATTTAATAGTGAAAAATATCACAATTTGTTACATTTATTTTAAAAAACAATAATTCAATAAAAATTAAAATAAATTTTAAATAGTGATTGTTACACGTGATTTAATAGTAAAAAATACAACAATTTGTTACATTCACGTGATTATTGTTAAATAATTTATTTAAAAAATAATTTTTTTGTTTAATTTATCTAGAAAACTTTAATCTTTTTCGGTTGATATATATATTGTTCAATAATATCAACTCACGTCAAACTATTCAAAATTTTGATGTACTTAATTTGCATTAACTGTCATAAAGCTTACTTAAAAATAAAATCATATTCATTATGTTGTTTGATGAAAAAGTTGAACTAACAAACTGGAATAATCACCCAGTATGTTAGTACAACTATTCAGTGATAAAAATCCACAAAGAGACAAATGAGCTACTACCATGAGATAAAAGAATATTATTCAGATTTCACAGAAGACAATTCTCATTGGTGATTTTTTTCGCAATGACAATTAACAATAGTCAAAGACAATCTTTATCAACTGTTAGTTTGTATCTACAATGTTCAGTTTATATATTAAATTTGTATTTATATTTATATTAATATTTGTATTTATATTAGTTAATTAATATTAGATGAGGTATAATGAAAGGACAATATTGCCCCTCACGTGAGGGCACATGACCTCATTAACGATGAAAAATAGACGAGCATCACTTTTTGGACCGAGAGTGTAACGAAAACCTGATTTTTTGGACCATCGCTGCAACGATAAGTGATTTTGGACTGTGTCTGCAAATTGGTAATAACATATGGACCAAAAATGCAATTTACTATATATATATATTCTAAATGGACACATATTTTTACTCCTATATAAAAGAGCAATCCCCCCATCCTGTCTC
>JAOEHQ010049359.1:0-20656 GCA_025447715.1 Asclepias incarnata
CCCCTGAATTTTATGGTAAAAATACAAATATTTTATGCATGTTAATGACAGCCCTTAGGGCTGTCATATTAACAGCCCTTAGGGCTGTCATTAACAAAACCCAATTTTTATCATACATATTTCGATTTTAAAGGAAACTCGATTATTTATGTCAAAACCTCTATTTTTAGATCGGGGAACATTTTTGCTCACATCCAGTTTAATTGAAGGAAACCCATTCAATTCATCCTTTATAGCTTTTCGTAAAAAAAAATGATGTAAAAATATTAGAATATTTAGATATTAAATAATTACCAAAAATTATTTTAAAAAATCATATCATAAAAGCATAGAAGAAACTAAATTCGTTTTTAATAGATATATACAAAAATTAGTCTTCATATCCGTACGATGTACGGATTGACTATATATATCGTAGAATTGAACTTTTTTTAAAAAGAAAATAATATTTGAACATGCTACATCACATGCATTTTGTCTTTCCAATAGTAGCCTAATCGCGAGAGATATGAATCATAAAAGTAATTGTCAAAATCTAATATTACTTTTGATATTGATAATGTTATCATCTAATCTAATGTCATGATAGGTTTTTAAAATTTTCAACTACGTTTAGTTAGATTAGTAAATGGAGAAATAATTAAATAATAAATAATATTAAATTATATATATATATATATATATATATATATATTGTTATTATGTATTAAATAATTTAACATGTCTCATGGATTAGAACAAAATAAATTTTAAATTTTACAAAATAGCATAAATTAGTAAATAGGAATGACGATGAAAAAAATACATGGTAACAATTAATATAACAAAATTTTCAATATAAGAGTCCTAATAATATTAGGTATCTATATCTATATATTAATTAATTAAAAATTTTAATTAAAAAGTAAGATTATCATATAAATTTTAGTTGATGCATATCGCTTAAGTAAAGTGTCACGTGTCAGATCAAAAATACATCAATCCTGTTTTAGATAATCTTTATTTTTAAAAAGATAAATAGAAATAAAAAGTAAAAGGAAAAAAAAAAGTAGCAAAAGAGAGGCTAGAAAAATTTTCTCCAAAAGGATTCTGGTGATGCCAAGTATATCTCCGAAATCCTATTTTAGTTATATATTAGATATATTTATTTATCAAAACTTGTAGTCATTTTATCAACTCCCTAAACAATGTGCATCCACTTTTGAGCAATTTATAAGGAAAGAAACCTTTCTTCATGGAGTACTTAGTATCAAAGAGGGTGGCCCCATGCTCACACAATGTACGCACAGAAGGGGGGCAGGCCCCAGGCATTGTCAACCTGTTGAGTTCGTACGAAGGATGAGAGTAGAGATTGTGTGATGGAGCTTTTGGTGACCGAACATGAGAGGCCCCCAGCTTTTATTCACTTTACTTTCTTTTAATACTTCTCCAAAAACAAAAGTCAAGAAAATCGCAACGCTAAATGTTTTTACACCAAGGTATTTAGATTACTTTAACGTTACTATTAACGATAACTTATCGGTTCAAATGACGAAAACAAACAGAAAAAATTAAATTTTTGAACAAGCGAACCAAGCTCTTTCAAATACGGAAAAAGGTTGTTTACTATGATAAATAAAACAAAAAAAATAAAATAAAACATTACTGCATATAGGTTACAGATGGAAATAAAACTTACTTCATCCTGTTCTCCCCCTGCATCTGCACATATGGAGATGAAACGGGGTTCATGTGAAGATTGGAAATGGCCGTATAAACTCAAATTCTGTCGTTGTAGTACATTTCGAGCACATTGTTCTACTTAATCACTATAACCCAATAAGGCTCGAGCTTCAACAGAGGCCATCTTGTTTACAACCCGAGTCTGAGCAAGAAAGTATTTCTACAGTTCTAGCTTACTATGAAAATGCCTAACCACCTCCTTATATTATTCAAGGATTGTGGATACGCTTTCATATAACAAGTGAATTGATTTTATCAATACTTATCATATGCAACCCAATTGTCTATAAATGAGAGAATTTGGATTTTAATTTTAGAAGGGTCAAACAAAAAGATACTAACTAAAAAGAACCTGGTTGAAAGTCGTCAACGTTTATTTTTAATGCATACAACCTCCTAAAACGCTTTACTAATATATTTAGCTCATTACTCTAACAATATAGTAACCCGATCCAACCAGGACGAATATACATGTTTGACCCGTTGCCCAAACATTCAGCCCCAATATCTTTGCCTCTACTAAAACTTATTGCTTGTAAATTAGTAGTCAGTATCCAACCCTTACCATCAAGCTATGTGTGAAGTCATATACATAGCTTTAGAAGGTTGAGGAAATATATAATCAAAGTTAAAGCAAGGAAAAAGATTAAGAGAAGTAACGCAATAAACATGTGCAGATCTGCATATAAACAGTAACATCATGAGGCTTACAAAATGTTTGCTATTCCATGGATTCTACATGTTTTTTTCTTGAAATAAGGCCTGCTCCATGCAGACTTCTCTGCCTTACCAATTGCCTGTAGTGTCTGCATCACGGGACTGATAAAAATCATCTGGTCTCACTATGTTCACGTCCTCAAATTCGTTGTCATCTGAGAGTAGGAAACCGAGTTCATTTTAGAAGAAAGTGCTAAAAAAAAGTGTACTCAGTTAACATGGAATTATCAATTAACGTATCAGTAAGCACACCGACGGTATTTCTTAGCAGTAGCAAATTCACCCCCATTTACTTATAAATAGGTTGATTTGGGTTCTACTTTTTTTTTCTTCCCTCAAACAGGAAGCATAAAATTTAGCTAAAAGGGTAATGGGTCAAAAGATTGAACGTTGCCTGAAATCTAATTTTAGCTATATGGCTCCCTAAATTGTTTTACTAAAAGACTTACATTATTATGGTAATAAATTTTTTTGTGATCTACGCACTATATACTTCAAACTTCTTCAACAAATATGTGTCTATGTGTCACAAAAACCAGCATGGCCCATTTTGACCCGTACTAAAGAATGACCCAATTCAACCTAAGTCTGTTTTGAGCCATCATCCAACCTGCTCTTCTTACCACCTCTAATATTTATATTTCATAATTTCAACAGAAAATCTGGTTAAATAAAGAACCACAGAACAAATCAAAACAAAAAAATGGGGTGTAAAAAATTTTAAAAGAATTCATAAGATTTAGGTGTTTGGTAGGGTGGAATGGAAAGGAGAGAAAGAGAATGAGAAACATGACCTTTTCTCAACACAAGTGCCACAATAGCATCGTTTTCAACCTATAAAAACATGAAAAATATGTCAAAAAAATATCTGAATAAAGGCACAAATGCTAGAAGGCAACGAAGAGAAAGTTCTCTGTATCCACCAAACATCTGCCCTATCCTAGCTCGGCCTTAGCCCCTAGTTACCAAAGCAAATATTCACCCTCCCCAGACCCAAATGGCTATTGACCAATTGTGCCTTAAGGAGCTTTAACCCATATTTATTTAGGCTTACAGCAACTAAAACCCCATTCAAATTTAGAAGATCCCATTTCCTTAAATCTATACCTGTCCTTTCCTGTGTTTGGGGTAGAGAGATGTCAACTTCGGCCCACTTATTTCTAATCGGACAGAATTGCTTTACGGTAAAACTGAAAACAAAAGCTTAAAGGTAAAGTGTCAAATGGTTTGATGATCGCCCGAAGCATATTATTAATGCACGAAAACACTCTTACGTCAGTTTACTAAAAGAATCCGATCACCATTTAATGTCCAAAATTTTCTTGCAATATTTTACACTCTACAAATCTTGATAACGTTAGACAAAAGGTGTTTTAGGTCAACCCGACCAGTAAATCAGGAACAAAAACTACCCATTTTGACCCGTTAGCCAACTTCCCCTACCCAACCATACGCCTGTCTCCAGTCACGTATCTATACCAAAAATAACTTGTGCCGTCTCTAGTATTCTAGTATTAATTACAAGATATGGTCGAAGTGGCCACTACATTTAATATATATACATATATACATTACGATACCAAGTGATATATATAGCAGAACATGTTAAATAAAATCAAACGTAGAACGAAATGCCGATACCTTTTGATCAGCCAATGTCTTTGAATCATCCAAGACTTCTCCGGTCGCAACTAAAATCAAACGCTGATCATTAACCGGTTGATCAATGAGGTTATGCAACTTTTCCTTAATATCTAAAATTTTCTCAGTTGCATCACATTGCAGAAAATAAGTCGACTTATTACGCTTAACGCGAATGTACATAGCCTACATCCAAATCCAAACACCCAAAACAAAAACTCTCATGTAAAACATCTAACAATGGAGCAAAAGGAAAACTTATAATAAAAAAAGTAATTACAAATATTAATTTGCACTAAATATTCCCGACAGTTACATAATAAATATTTTCTAGCTGTTTCATAAGATGTTTTTTTTTTATTTGTCATATATAATTGTTTAATTATAATAATAATTGAAACTATGAGTAAAACAAATTAAAATTAAATACAGACAAATTATTAAAATTATAAAGATATGAATTCGAACCATTTTAATTGATTTCAGAGGTTCGCCGGCCGACGATCTTGAACTGAAACAAGTAATTCGCCGGAGAGGATGACGTAATATCTAGGGTTTCTGATTATTATTTTTTTCCTCTTTAAGGAAAACGGTGATTTGGTGAATATACATATACTACTTTTTAGTTTGTGCCCATCAAATACGTCTAAAATATTGTTTTAGTCCCCAGAGGAACACTAGTTGTGTTTTGACCCGCAACGGAACGGGTGGGGATTCAGATTAGGTCGGCGGGTCGGTATTGTATTAGACCATCTGTAACCCAAGCGTTTTTGTTGTTTTATGCGCAACACGGTGAGACTTCGGCATTTTGTTGTTACGACCTCTGACGCGTTGACCTGCGTGTTAGGCCAGACTTGTTGATGGACATATTTGGGCAGGCGAGCGTTTTGATTTTGATTTTTTTCCCTTTTCAAGGAAAATGAAAAGCATAATTACTCAACGATTACTAAGCGTATATCTTTTGAGAATACCCATAGCGGTCCCGATAGACTATTGCAAAATTTGGATACCCTACTATATAGGCCTTATGCAGTTACACCACTTACACGTCTTCAACAACAACTCTGCTCAACCTGAATACAACTTGTTTTATTAAAATAAGTTGACTCAATTCATGTCGAGTTAACGAGTTAGACTCACTTAGTATGATCACAACGTGTTTAGTTCATTGTTTCAAATAATTTAACCATCACCAAGACACCATAAGGAAGATAACTTATATACATCTTTGCATAGCCTTTTAATTTTAATATATGTTGATAGATGAAATAGGTCGTAAACATATTCTTTGGGCTAAATATAATAATTTTTTTTTTTTTTTTTTTGAAAGGTGTGGATAGTTTTATAATTTAATGGTTAACACGTTAACTAGTTGAAACATTCATCTACACAAAAACATAAGCATTATAAAAACATGGACAACCATTGTTATAATTTGTGGAATTTTTTTTATTTTTATATTTTGCTTTATATAGTATCTGGAACTATCAATCCTTCCCCAAATCGTATACATATACAACTAGTTTTTAGGCTCGTCCAATAGACGATATCCGAGTTAATTTGTTTTGATGCATAGTGTTTTTGGAATAACTGAACGTCAGAACATAACTAAACTTTTGAACGGATCAAATTAAAAAAATTTGAGGTGTAATATATAAAATTTATTGGAATAGACGTGACATAAACATTTAATAAATTCTTGGTGGATGGACAACTAAACATTGTCATCTTCTTTTCTATAAATAGTTAAATACTTATTTATATTACTATATAA
Source organism: Asclepias incarnata (assembly GCA_025447715.1). Taxonomy (NCBI): domain Eukaryota; kingdom Viridiplantae; phylum Streptophyta; class Magnoliopsida; order Gentianales; family Apocynaceae; genus Asclepias; species Asclepias incarnata. Next base: position 5,855 of record JAOEHQ010049359.1, read on the forward strand.
AAATTTTAACCCATTGAAAGTTAAATTTTTAAGATATGCAGTTAATAAACTAATATACACCATTAATAAACCTGCATAAAAAATTTGTACCTTCTATATCAAAAGCCCACCTTTTAAATTTTATGGTAAAAATACAACTATTGTATGCACATTAATGACAGCCCTTAGCAAAACCCATTTTTAAAATATATCCACTACCCTTTTACATTAATTATCTTTACATCAATTACCTCAATCACTCGCCGCCACCACCACCAACACCAATCGCCGCCACCACCACACCGCCACCACTACCGCCGCATTGCGTGGGTACCACTCTATTAACTGTTTAAAAAGTTGTTTTGTTATAGTTCTAGTTAGTAGTAATTAACTTTTCATGTATAATGACATTATACTCTTTATCTTCTTTTTTTTTCCCGACGGCAAGAGGAGGAGGAAATAAATATTTGATTAGGCTCATATTTAACAAATAAAATGTATTATTTATAACCATAAAGCTAATATCTACATTATATTCTAATTAGAAATGCGTTAATCAAATGACACATAACATTAATGGTTCCATTTACACACATATTTGTCATATCAGTATTTATGTTGTGTAACCATATAAACATGTGATTAAGTATCGAAAGTTTATATAAATTAAACGACGTAAAATACATATAAAACGACGTGACTCAAATATCATATCATATATATATACTAGTATTAATACCCGTACGATGTACGGATTGACTGTATATATTGTTCGATTATATTTTTCATAAATAAAATAAAATTTGAACATGCCTTGTAAATTTAATTATATCTTTTAGTTTATTAATTTTTATATAATATAAATAAAAATATGTCATAAATTATAAATTATCACTAAAATATGATTGGTGATGGAAATCTGTATTTATGGTAACAATTAATAAATAGGATTTATAATATAAGAGTTTTAATTATATTAGGTATCTATATCTATATATCAATTAATTAAAAGTTTTAATTATTTATGGTATTTAAAAAAATAAGATAAATATAGATTTAAAAAGACATGTGTCGCTTAAATAAAGCGGCACGTGTCGATCAAAGAAAACCTCAATCCTGTTTTAGTTTATTGGTAGATGTTTAAGTAGAGGTTTCATTAGTCAATTCAATATTACTTTAATTACTTGTATGATCATACACATAAAACAAGTAAAGAATAATAACATATTAAATATGATGTGATTATGCTACAAACCTATGTTGTAAACGTTACAGTTTAGGTGCAAAAACCTGGCTGCAGAATATGATTTAGCTAATTAGAAAAAGATACGAATGTATCTTTTGCAAGCTTAAAACATAAACCGGACACATGTATTTATTCAGCATAAGGTACCCCTTTTTTTTTTTTTTGATAACTGACAATTTTATTGGCTGTCAATATTGTCTTCTTTACATGTTTAAAAAATCGTACTTAAATTTCAAATCATCAAACACATAGGTAATTTAAGTGTAATGTAGAACCTCGTATATGCATATAATAGTAAACTATTTTATTTCCCGAACGGTATATTAGTAAATTATTGACGGTATAAAGTCTTGAACTCAACTTATGGACGCTTTTGGTGAGTAACATATAAGTGTTTGTATGTGTAAAACCATGAGCGAGACTCAAAGACACTACTTTCAAAGAAGAGGTGTTTTCATCTTGATTGTTTGATCCCCAAGTATGTTCCAAGTTCTTATAAACCAACATCCACCTTTACTTTACTTGTTAGTTGGTTGAAGGACTAGCACCCGATTATTCCTAGTGATCTTGCTCGTGCGTGAATTACACTATGGGGTGAAGCTATTTTGTTTACTCACATCAGGTCATCCGTAAGGAAAATGATATATTCTTCTAAAAAATTAACCTAATAATTCTCATCATGACACTTGATAAAATCAAAAGACGAAATTAAGAGAGAGAATTAATTTACTACACTTGTCATGAAATAAAGTTATTATAAAAATTATTAGTATAATTTTTAGAAGGGTATACCATTTCCTAACCCCATGTTGATATAGGTTTGTTTTGTTTTTAAGCTTGATCCCATCTTTGGTAATAATTTAGAAAACAGTTCATAAATGTTGGTTTAGCTTTTGTTGCATGCAATGACGGATCTAAAAAATTGAGTGGTGGGACGATAATAATTACTCTTAAAACAACACAATGGCATGTCATAAAAAATCACTAGCAAAAAGACGACATATCAAATCAAACCGCTACAACAAATAAAAACTTCAAAATGGGGTAAAAATATTTATTTTTAACAAAGTATTAAACAAGAGTTACTTACAGAAATTTAAAGGGCTAAAAAAATTGTACTGAAAGTAAATATTTTTAAGGTAATTTCCTAGGTTAAAATAAAATGAACCCTCAATGAAGTTCTATACTAAAAATGAGAAATCGTACATATAAGGGTACTATATAGTTATTAAACTTGTAGACTTTATTGTTGGGCTCTAAAAGATGCTGCCAACCCACTCGTCGCGGGTGTTTCTTGGCTTCATCATTGTTGTCACGGATGGCACCACCCGTGTCGTGGCCCTCGTCGTAAGGGGCTCGTCTAGATGAAGAATAGGGAGTACAAATGGATGTGGGGCCAGAGGACCGTGTCTGTTTGTGGTATATATATCTTTGAAATAATAAAATATTTAAGAAAGATGTAAAAAAGAGATATGGATGATTGGAGGTATTCATGAAATATTTTTAAGGAAGATGAGAAGAGGACGCTTGCCCCCACCCTTTAACATGTATATACATCCCTACATATGTTATAATCCATAAGGAATCACACTCTTTAATTAATGAAGTTTTAAGTTTGGACAAGATAACGCTTTTGGGATGTTAATATGTTCCAACACGGTATTTAGTTGTGATTCGAATATATTAATATGTCTCATCAAGTAGATATGAATATGGATGAATGGAATTTTTTCTAATGGATATGGAAGATAAAAAAAAATGGATCCATATTCGATCATGGCTAGTCTATGAGTTTTAACAAACCATATTGTGAAGAAAGTTGAAACAAATTTAATCAAAAGGAACCAGCTCATCGTAGTAATTAGAGGACACCTCTGATCGTTGCGACAATGATCATAAACTACAGTCTTGGACAACTTAAAAATCAATTATGTCGATGAAATTACTAAATTATGGCGGTGACTTCGATCCGACTGAAAAAAGTTTACGAAGAAAGGTTTGATTTTACATTAATTATAACATTTTAAATGGAATCACAAGACAAACAAGCAACAGGCACGGCTAATCCTTTTTGATAAACTACATTCCTAAGTCATAACACAAACATGCATGACCCGTGACCCGTTTGATACAAAAATTCCAAACACACTCCCATTTGGTTCATCTGCTTTAAGCTTATCATCTTCTTTCTCTTCCTAATCCAATTCCTTATGGTTGATATAGAGAACATTGGATTTGACTAAATGAAGACTTTTATGTTGAATTCAAAGAAACCTCACCAAAGAATACATATGGAAATGATCAACAAACGAAGGTACAAGATCTCAAAGTACAATTTGCAAATGGCAATGCGATAGAATATGGGTGTTCATTAATTCTGGTTAATCAAGTAAAACAACCAAATCTATTTATCACTTAATTAGATTGGGATATTTGGATTCAATATAGATTTTGGATGAAACAGAATTAAGTCATTTTAACATATATGAGTGTTCATTAGATGCTTTGAAAGTCACGACCTCCTCACGTTACCTTTTTGCAATGCCAATACTCGCATTTGAAATTCAGCGATCTGCTATGCTACTTATAATTTATTTGTTTATTAATAAAATATCTAAATTGGTGGTACTGATAAATCTAATACGTAATTAAAAAAAAAGGGTGGGATGTTAATGTTATATGCTCAGAAGCCAAGCGTAACAAGAATATTTCATAGAAAAATATTCAACACAAAGTTAAATATTCTTCTTACATGTTAGCTTTCTCATCACTGCAAACATTCTCTTTCTTTCCATTTCCAATTATATACAAATATATGTAAATATAAAGTTAGGAAAAAAAATCAAATATATTAATTAAATATATATATATATATATATATAGCTACTTGTAATTTGAAGAAAAAAAGCATTTTGCTCCAATCGTGTTAAGTAGCAAATATATTATCGGCACCGTGCAAAAGGCAGCTTGTTTTAATCATGTAAACATAGCTCCTGTGTCTAGTATGCCTTTTCTTCTTCTTCTTTATATATATATAATAAATAAATAATTTATCCGATATATTGTGTCATGAAAAAATGCAGAGTTTTTTCATGGGTCTTAAAACCGGAAGGAATGGAATTAATATAGGCTCTAAGCGGCAGTCAAGTCGCCAATAAATAGACGCCTGCTGTTGACTCGATTAATAGAGCCCTCCCTACCTCCGTTTATCAAAACAGAGAAAATAAATTTGTTTAATTGAAAAAGCTTACACTTTGAAAAATGAAGAAGGCTGCTGCTGCTGCTGCTGCTGGTAGGTGAATTCTGTGTTGAATAAAGATGAAATATATATATAGAGAGAGAGATAGATAGAAACCCTAAACATGAGTAATGGGGGTTGGGACTAATGTTGTTTCAGGCCCAGTATTTATAATGGGCCGGATTCATACTTTACAAGAATGGTCCATGAGTTTTGGTTAACGAGTTTGAGGGTTTTTTTTTTTTTTTATTTAATGTATAAAATAAGTAATTAATAACACACAATGTTTTTTTTTACGGGTTTGGGTCACAATATCATGACGGTTTATGAAAGGCTGAGATGTAGACAGCCTTACCCTTATCTAAGATAGAGAGACTGCTTCCAGGTTCTATCTAGGATAGAAAAGGACATCCGGCTTTGCAAGGCATGAGGATAGAACCTTTGACATATGTCTCCAGAGGCAAGGTGTTAACCACTTGATCCAACCTTGCTGGTTAAGTAAGTAAGTAAGTAACACCCAATGTCGTCTTCCACCTTTTTCTTTTTCTTATTTTAATGGCGGGCGTGATAAATTCGAGTTACAACGCTATTTGATGTTATTTTGGGAATGGGAGCGGGAACGGGAACGAAAGGGTTGTTGCTTATGGAGATAGACTTGTACTCACCAGTTTTGGGAATGGGTCATAGGCGTCGCACATGGTTTCAGAGAATTTAGCAAACGAGGGGCCAATATTATAAGACCGCTCCCAACGGTAAGAAATGACGAGTATCAATTAAGCGACGCCATTAGCACGGCCTCGTCGGTTTCCGACGTCGGTGTTGAGGGTCGGTTAAGCGACAAGCAATCGATGCGTTTGTGGGTCCCTTTCTTATATATATATTGATTGATTGTTTTTTTAATAGTCGGCCCTTTTGTCTTCTTCTTGTTCGGATCTTAAGACCGACGTTCTCACTTTGGATCTCTAACTTTATAGCAGATAAACACTGTTGATTTTTCTTTTTCTTCTGTTGGCATGCGTCTAGTATTAAAGACGCAGTGATGTTAGATCCAAGTTTGAATGGGGTAGATCTGATCAAGATAATGTATCCAAATTCGAAATGAGACAAAATTTATAGATAGATCTTTAACTTGGCAGGACAATATCAAAGGATGGTAAACTTGGAGAACATGTATTATTAATATTCATCATATTGCAACCTTTGATATAATGGTCGGTTATCTTAACATTTTTTCTTTGTAAACATATAAGGACCTCACTTTAAAGGGTAATATATATTTTTATCTTACAAACACGTGTTTTTTAAATTATTCTGCAAAGAAATGGACATCACTTTAGGGTTGAATGAGAAAATAAATTTTGTTTGTTTTAATATCATCTGTAATCTAGTTTAATTGGTTGTATACTGTTTGAAGTAATTGGCAGTGGTTGTGTCAGTTTTGTATGTTGTATTGCATATGTAACGGACTAAGATCTAGAATTCACTCATCCTATCTATATTTATATACTATCTTATAAAATTCTTCCCCTCCCTCATTTTGGAAAAAGTTAGAAAAAAAGGGATATGCGAAATGACTCAATTGCCCTTAATGAACCCCCATTTTGGAAAAAGTTATAAGAAATTGCCCAATTGCCCTTAATGAACTATTTTACACCTTAAACCCTTATCTTCTAAAATATCTCCGCTACCACATTTACATCAATTGCATTTACATAAACCTACGCCGCCACCACCGCCACCGCCACCAATAGTCGCAACCATCACCACCGGTCGTCGCCACCACCAGACCGCCGCCACCGCCGTCGCATTATGCGGATACGTTTCTAGTATACGTCAATGTTTTTTGGCTTAATATACTTACCGGGATAAAAGTGTTAAAAGAAATTTAATTGTAGCATCCGTATCCAGTACAATATTGAGCGGGAACTTTTGGCCTTTTCGTTTCCTTTCACTCGCTTTCCCTTTTAAAAACAAACTCACTCCTACTCACTCCACTAGAAAGCACCGACATTTTGTGGTGTCTTATCAGAAGAAAAATGACAGATGATAAGAAGAGCAAAGGAATCACTAACGATACTTTATCGGGGAAACGGAAACGCCACTTTCTCGACTTGTCTAGCGACGATGATGAAAACATATGTAAGGATTCTTGATAGTTCCCTATCATTTCCTACTCTTTTTATTGATAGATTTTTATTGCTTTTTTTTTTTGTTGGTGTGTGTGGTGAACAGATGTAGAAGTTAGATATGTTATGTAGTGAAACTAAGCTTTTTTACTTATAATAAGTTACATTCAATAAAGCAATTCGATATTAAGACCACTCCTAATGATGAGGTATTTCAGTTCTTGTCAGTTTCATCGCATCACCTTCATTTATCATTTTTAAACTAATTTTCAAACTAGGAGGGGGGTTATTTTCTTTTATCTTAGACATTCGAGTTAGTTTAAAAGTAAGAGTAAGATAGTTTTCCGTTTAATATATATATATATATATATATATATATATATATATATATAGGGGAGGTGAATATTAGGCTGTTCCATACCCTCACATATTTGTTTTTTAATCCATAAAATTCATGGGGCCTGAGTTATTTATTTATTATACAACAAATATTAAAAAATTAACATGTGAGGGGTTCCATACATAAGCTTAGATACGGAACAGCCTTATATTCACTTTTGCCATATATATATATATATATAGGCAAAAATGAATATAAGGCTGTTCCGTACCTAAGCTTAGGTATGAAACCTCTCACATACCAATTTTTTAATATTTGTTCTATAATAAATAAATGACATGGGCCCCATGATTTTTATGAATTAAAAAAAAAATGTGAGGGTTCCATACCTAAGCTTAGATATGGAACAGCCTTATATTCACCTCCCCATGTATATATATGTTACTTTTAGAAATAATATTTATTTTGGGACAAGCTAAAATAGAATGGATCATTAATTTGAGAAGGATGGGGTATCAATTTTCCATGTTAAGTTAATTTGTAATGCAATCCATTTTGATTTAGTCAGTTTAGCGCTAACTCAAGTTTAGGAAATAATAATTAATTTGAATTAAGAAACATATGTAATGTTCATATCTTTATTGTTTATGTGCAAGGTTTCTATGTCAAGATATCTCCTGAAGAGACCATCTATCTAGTGGTCAAACGTTCAGCCACCATCAGCGACGTGAAAGCCAAGATCCGGGATAAGGAACATATCCCCTGTGACCAGCAGGTACTGGTCTTGGAAGCAACAGTTCTCGAAGACATTGATATCCTTGCTGCCTTCCTTGACAAGAATGAAAGCAACATCCTCACACTTATGCGTAAATCAGCCGGATTGATGCGGATATATGTTAAACAGATAATTAACGTCAAATACCACAAAGAAAGGACCATCTCTCTGGAAGTCAGACCCTCAGACTCTATCCACAATGTGAAACGCAAAATTCAGTTTCATATAGGTGTTACCCTTGACAAACAGGTGCTTATCTTTAATGAATTGGTCCTTGATGATAGCAGTACCCTTGCTGACTTTCATATCAACAAAGACTTCACCCTCACACTTCTTATGAAATCAGGGGGACGGTTCGGATGGATGAACATATTCGTCAAGACCCTCACTGGAACAATTGTCCCTGTGCGAGTCAAACCCTCATACACCATCTCGAAAGTAAAAGATACAATCCGTTTTTGGGGAGATCTCCCCTCTGATGAACTGACACTGGTTTTCAACAAAATGGTCCTAGATGACAACGGTACCCTTGTTGACTTCGGCATCAATAGGGGATCCACCCTCACACTTATGCGTAAAGCATTAGGGTTGATAAAGATATTCTGCAAGACACCTTAAAGACCATCACTCTACAAGTCAAACCCTCAGACACCATATGGAAGGTGAAAACAATGTTATATGATAAGGATGGTTTGCCCCCGCCAGATCTGGTATTGATCTTCAACGGCAGGTCACTTCAGGATAGCCATACTATTGCTGACTCTCTTATCCACACCGAATCCATCCTAGATGTTATTCTTAACCAAAGGGCATGAGGAAGGTATTTAATTATATGACATCGATTCTTTTTGCGGATTAGAATATGTAGACAAAATCTACCCTGCACTTGGTATTCGATTGGTTCAACATACATATCTTATTATTCATCATGACGCCTTGTGTCTTTTGATGTAGCTCTGTTTTGTTGTATACAAGTATGTAAACGCAGGATGTGTTGATGTGTAGTGGTTATTTCTTTCCCCGGGCTCGCACATCAACTTCTTTTTAGTAGTCTAGTAGTTTTATTTTACAACAAATGCAAAATGACATTAAATCATCATCTGCTTACGTCAAACTTGCTCAACACACCACGAAACTCGCCTTTTCGCACTTCAGATGCCATGTCGCGCATATGTTATTTGTGAGTTATGTACTTTTTTTCTTTGGATACTGCTACATTATACTGTCCAGCTTATGTTCACTTTCTTGGGTCCTTCTAAAGGATTTAACAATGTTAATGCATGTAATATACATGAACCTTTGGTCAATGTTAATGCATTGTACTATTTTACCCCCGACTAATCTAACAACCATCCTTTTGGTGTCAGGGCAAATTAGTCAAAATATTTGTTTTAGTGGTGTATGGCTAAAAATGAGGGCTGTATGGATCACCTGATCAATGCAGCAGCATGCACAAACACTGGCACCAAATACTGTAAGTTGTAAAGTTTAACAAAATTTCAGATTATTTGGCAGTGGGTGACGCATTAGTTCTCACGAAACATGGTTCGTTGAATTCGATCTGCTCCCTAAGAAAAACTACATTTCTAAGCAGACTAACTTATTATCCTGAAGCACATTGGCAAGAAGCTGACCTTAATTGCATAAGTTAAACATAGTAACCAGTAATGGTACATCCCCGTCCTATTATCTTTCCAGCACAAAACCAAGCAAAACACTCGAGCCCAAAAAGAGCAGCAACACCCATATCTTCCCTTTTAAGATTCCCCGTCCTTACTAGTTGCTTCACATGATCCAATTCCTTCCAGAATGCATCATAGCGACTGGGGATACTAATTCAAAAAGAAAGGTATCGGTTAACGAAAAAACAAACACAAAGACAAATTGAAGTGAAAAACTGGGTGGGATGGGACGAGCAGGATATATGATCAAAATGGGTTCTGATTCACAACAGGTTAGGTCAGCTTGGCTTGGGCCAACCCACCTACATGTAATTGCTTGTTTCACTGTTCTTTTGTAAGTAATTCTTGTATTAAATAATACTACACAAACCATATTGTTAAAATCATAAGATAAATTCTTCTAAAAGAAATGAAGTACGTGATCATAAGCACTTAGATACACATTTAACCCATTTGACCCTTTTGATCCGTTTTATAATTTAGCTAAATTTCTGCATTTTACTTGTTATCTTTTACAAGTTGAGCAATTATTTCCAACCCCCTCCAAATGTGTCAACTTTTGAGTTTCAGAGTCAACGATGTGTTTACCAAATTTCTTATGGTTTAAGCTTAAACCATAAGTTAGTACTGCAGTATTAACATAATGAAACTAAAATTAAAAAACACTGACAAAGTCGAGTCCTATCTCAATGCATAAATTAAATACGGTTTAGTGTCCTGTGATGTAATGAACTATGCCCGATTGTGTATGTTATGTAATGATTTACTCGGATGTTTATTGTATGTAATGAACTTTCAAATCCCGGTTATAGGATATACCTGACCAATCAAAAACTTGCAAACTGACAACATGGCATTGGATGTGGTAGCTTATATGGTTGCCACGTATACTCGAGTACATCCAATAAACGGGATTTGAAAGTTTATCACATACAATAAACACCTGACTCGAGTAGTTTATTACATAACATACACAATCAGGCATAGTTCATTACATCGCGGGACACTAAACCCAAATTAAATACTACACATATCACAGTCAAGAGAACTTCGAAAGTAGCAACTTTTAGGGTAAACCCTTTTTACCCAAAAAAAAAATCACCAAACTTACTAAGTGAATTACTCATGAAGACAAAAGTTCACAAAAATTTACAGTAGTTTCAAGACATGTGGTTATTAAACATTAACTCAACACAACTAGTGTCTACTCTAGTGTTGTTGTCTCGTGAAGTTATTTTTGTAAAATTCTATCAGACCGAAGAGCTTGTTAGTTTCTTACTAGGTTCAAGAAAATGAAAGTTTATTTTATTTGCAGATTTGGAGTTGAACACAAACCTGGAGTTAGATTTGTTGTTTTCGAATAGTGTTACAAGCTGAATAATAGGGACAAACCTGGCAAGACGAGTGTAAAGTTGCTGATTGGATAACTGCTGACATTTTTCGATAGTTGGTGGATCCTGAATGTATTGCTTATTCTTCTCAAGTGTCTGCTTGTAGTAGGTGCCTACATGATTGGATAAAAATTTTGAGACTTCAGCCGCCTTTGAACGTAAAGTATTCAGCTTTGATGCCATAACACCCCTACTCACCTACACTAAAATAGTGTTAAAAAGATTGATTCCATATAGCCAGTAAGAAATATAGATCAATATATGAAATGAGAATGACAGCGCTTCCGTTATGTTGAAAATTAAGCGACATGACTTTACTAACTATTTACAGTTAAAGCTAATAATAATATGACATCAATCACGTAAACACAAACAGAATCTCTATACCATTCCGACCTCTTCTCCATTCTATTTTATCAAACAGGCCATTTATCGTAGCATTCTCATACCCCCAATCTCAGACTCAGAGATCATATTGTTTCGTGTGTTGAACAAAATACAAATTTTACCGTGATTATCGAGAATTAAATGCTACAAAAAAAGGGAAATGGTAACAATATGCATACTATTATACATTACAATAACAGAAGTAGCCACATTTCTCTACTCGGATCGGCTGTACAATTCTAATACTGTCTTCCAAATTTTGTCCCCAAAAAAAAATACTAATACTGTCTGACATATTTTACTTTCAAATTTTGTCCCTAAACAGTCATTATACTAAGGTAAAACTTGAAATAAGTGGCATAAAAAATCAAAGAGTTTTACTATTTATAATACATTTCTTTTTACAAATGCATACAATTATCATAAAGTAGGAACGGAATCACATATCTTCTATAATTATTATCGACGGTAAAAATAAAATAAATAAAAATTGGATATTTTACCTTCACTTATTTAGGTTGTAAAAGTTGGTACTAGAGAGAATCACAGGTAACAAAGGGTTTTTGATTTGAGCGTCCATGGTGAATTACTTTACTAGTGTTATATATCGGCAAAACTTCGCCCTTTCTTTTTCGATATATGACATTCAAGTCCCTATACTTTGTTCTCTATATTTGGATGTACAGTAAGTATTTGGGTGGTACGGTTGGTTAATATCAAAATTCATTTATGTTGTTTTAGCACTTTTCGCGAATCGGCTAGTTTAGTTTGATTACATTGATTGTTCGTGTTGTTTGTTGGTTGGTTGGGTTTTTTTTTGGAAGGGCAAACATCATTATAATATCAACCACCGTACAAACACCAATGAACTATACATCATTTTAATTACGATATAGCAACACAAAAGAAAATTTTTCAAAGATTCCAACATCATGAAAATCTTATTCGTCCAATTCTTAATCCAAAGGTACCTAAGAGATTGTATGTCTTCAAATATCCGTTGACTGGACCGCGGAGCCCCTTGAAAGACTAACTCATTACGAGCTTTCCAAATACACCAACATGAAAGCAACATAACTGCATAGAGAACCGATTTACCAGTAGGTGCAAGCCCGGACGACGAATGAATCTCCAAAAGATCACGAACAAAAAATGCAAATATGGACAGAATGTTGCACCATCTTTCAATCAGGTACCATACTTCAAAAACTCGAGGGCATGCCATCAAGATATGATCCACAGTTTCAGGCCAGTCATTGCAAATTGGGCAGGAGTTGCAAGATATCGTCATGTTCCTTTTCAACAAATTGTCCTTAGTTGGCAAGCGATTCATTTCCGTCCAACACCCAAAGATGTTTACCTTTTTCGCAACCACTTACACCAAACAAATTTGTAGAACTCATTCCCAACTAAAACTTGTAGAAAACGTTTACATGATGGAACAGAAAAGATTCTATCATCACCACCTCCATCCCAAACCCATGTATCATTACCATCCTGACCCGGCCTAGTGTCTCTGAGACAAATCCAACCCACGTTTAACTAATAGATTCCGTACCTTGCAAATATCATGCCATATACCATATGCACGACTCCACATACAACTTCATTACTAGCTATCCCATCAGTGTGAATTGCAACAATGACTCTCCTCCGTAGTTTAGAAGTTTCCGTGTTAAAACGCCACAACCATTTTAGCATCAGACTAATGTTAAAGTCCGAGAGAGAATCCAACCCAATTTAATTATATATTTAATTTATTATAACTTACTAGGGGGAAAGCCCGTGCGATGCACGACATGCGTAATAGTAGATTGTTTTCATGTTGTAGTTGGTTTGAAACGAAACGTGAGATGTTGCAAATGTTAGAAGATGGTGAAACGAAATAAGCGAAATAAAATGGGTTATGATAATTACATCATATGTAAATTATTTGTTGTGGAGTAGATGAAGACATCTAGTCGCATAGAGGAAACAATGTTATAGTTGACTTTATGTCAGAATAATTTATGACTAATTAGAAGGTGTGTGATATGGATAATATTAGGCCTTGTTTAAAAAAACATTACAACGCTTAAAAAGAACATGGATTCTAAAAAAAAACACATTACAAATCCTAAAAATAGATAAAAGAATATTATAATTCAAAAAAAAAACTACAAATCAACCGTGATATGATAATGGGTAAATTTAAAATAAATAAAAAGTATTTTTTTTTCCTTTTCATGTTATCAAGTATCTTCACATGACACATGACATGACACAAGTATATCAGGTTACCGAATGAACTAATTGTAGTAGGTTGCTATAATGGTCAAATGGATGAAAGTGTATTTATGTTTTTAGGAATTTAGAATGTATGTTGCTATTGTAACAAATGAAATGGAAGTATATTGCGGTTTCTTGCATTTAGTTATTTATATAAAGATTAAAAAAAATGGTGGCCATGATGTATTCGTGACATAACCAATAGGCTGTAGAGTTTACTTTATTGAAATTAATATAATCATATAGACCACACTTAAGATATGTAGGAAAAAAATAAGAATATATAATTCCTTGATGAAGATTTGCTGAGGAAGAGTAATTGTTTGAGTGCTTATGTTTGCTTGTTTGTATGTCTATTACTATATTTACATGATTTTGTGTATGTATTAAAATGCATGCCTGAAAGCTGAAATAAGATTTTTTAGAAGTTTCAAGCTCCAGTGACATTTTCTTAAGTTTTTTCGTTTGCCGATCAATTTGGTCACATAATTTCCTCACCTCTTGCTCGTGTGCATCTTTTGTCATTAAGAGTTCTTGATGAGAATTCTCAAGTGCTTCTTGAAGGGTTTCAACAGCAGCAGCATTGTCCAACTTTGACTTTCTGAAAGCCTCTTCTGCTTGTATAACTTACTTCTGCAAATGATTAGGGCGTGAAACACTGTATAAATAGAATGTACTTCTATAAAACATGAACATCACATCATACGCAGGTCTAATACTTATTAACAAACTAATTATAAAACATACCTCCTATTATATAACAAAATTAATTGTCAAATATACACATTCAGAGAGGTTACATACCAGATTTAAGTCCTCTTATGTTCTCATACTGAGGTATTTTTTAAACTCTACTCTCGTATAAAGTTGTTTATTTACGATAGTAATTAAGTATTTTCCTTTTATCATGCAACGTTTACACTTTGGGGGTTATTATGTAACAATTTTCAAGGCCTTAGTAGTTAAGTATTTTGCCTTTTCTCATGCAACGTTTACACTTTGAGGGATATTATGTAGCAATTTTCAAAGTCTCTCATTAACTTATAGTGGCAGTTTTTAAAAATTTGAGTTCTTGCATAACCTTTTTCATTTAACATACAAAAGTAAGGCGACATATTTTTCTTAGATTCAGTTTCGCATAACATATTTGATATAAGATAGAAAAGTAAGGCGGCGATGTTACCTTTTTATCAGAGACGATGAAATCCGTGCTCATATATCGACCGGTGACGTTATTAACATCCCATATACGGCACACCATGATCGTTATAGGCCCGGAAAAACCTTCTCTACGCTCATCTAAGAGTGTTGGGTTTCCTACTCCACCCCTCTGCTTCAAACCGATGATATTCTTACCCATGTTTCACTCG
>JAOEHQ010049370.1:0-31791 GCA_025447715.1 Asclepias incarnata
GTGGATAACTTTGTCCAACCAAGGGCTCTTGGGATCATGGCATGATCGCGTGCCCAGCAAAGCACATGCTTAGCGAAAGTCTCTAGTATCCAAATCTACAATAAAATACATACAAACACGCTAGCAAAAAATCATTAAAGTATAAAAAATTGAAAGTTTTTTTTATGAAAGTTTTATTTCCTCACCTTAAATGCCCATAAAAATCCAGTAAAAGTAAACTTTGGCTTTGTAGTCTTGTCAAACAGTTGTCCCTCCTTTAATAATTTATTAGCCATTCTGTTTGTTATTGCATTTTTTAGGCTTGCATATGTGTTGGACCACACATATGAACCCCATGCAAAACCATTCCATGCACTTATATTCTCAACCAATCTTAGTATATTTTTGCTTACCACCGCTGTATGCTCCCGTCCCATAAATACTGACTCTAAGCATATGACTAAACATACACGTATAGCATCTTCATCTTTCAGACGATAAAACCGGTCACTATAAAACAAACTTGTAAAGTCTTTTAATGTAATCGAATTTGACTGAAGATCTCTAAAAACTCGGTCTCAGAATGGAATGTCACCACGTTAATATGATGACCAATCCATTGGTCCGAATAGTAGACCAGTAATTAAGCAAAATTGCTCACGACCAAATTCAAGATTAAACCCACGGACATTGTATACGAGTGGGTGGTGTTCCTCGTGAAGATTTGGGTCAACAGGGATTTGGGTTTGAAGTATCATTTGTACTAATGCAGGTTCATTATCCGTATACGGAATATCCAGCCAATTGCCAAAACAGGTTTGTTTAAACATTTTATCTCTCATAGTACCCCTGATCAACTTCGTCTTAATAAGGGTAAAATAATTCATCTTACTCTTAATTGACAAATCAGCCGTATAAAACTACATTAAGAAAAAATAACACATACAACACTTAATTAAAATATGTCATTTTGTATATACAATTCAAAGCAAAACGACATTTAAATAAAACAAAAATATCCTTTTCAAAAATAAAACTGTCTTTTTCATTATGACATTTTCGTATATTTTTGTTGGGGTTTAAGTTTCCAGCCTTGTCCTTTTGTAATCTAAAAAAATCTGTTTTTTAAAACCGACATGTGAAATTGGGAGGATTACCTCATTTGTACTTGTCTCCATAACACTTCCAGCCAATGTAAACCACCGCTACTTAACCCACTTACAGTTGACGATCTAATCTCGCTATAAGAAGCACCACCGCACTAAACACGATGTGTAGACGGTTTATCAA
The DNA here is from genome assembly GCA_025447715.1 of Asclepias incarnata. Classification (NCBI taxonomy): domain Eukaryota; kingdom Viridiplantae; phylum Streptophyta; class Magnoliopsida; order Gentianales; family Apocynaceae; genus Asclepias; species Asclepias incarnata. Next base: position 1,270 of record JAOEHQ010049370.1, read on the forward strand.
ACTTAGGTCGGCTCGGAAATGAAGAGGGTGGGTTTATGGAGCTGACAAATGTAAGCAAAGATCATAGTTAAGAAGAAACCTCTTTAATTTTTTGGAGCTTACATCAATGGAGTCTCTATTATTATCCCAAACTTTTTTGTGAAACAAGATTGCCTCTTCTTCTAAGAATGAACTGATCTTTACTAGTAGGAGTCCTCCTCTATTATTATTATTATTATGGATGAAGAGAGGGGTGAGTTTTTTCCTTTAGCTTTCTAGGGGTTTTTTTCTTGTATTCCATGTTGTTGTCATTTACATAGCATGATGAAATCAGAGATAAATCTCTTTAGCTTTCTAGGTTTCTTTTTGTTTAGGTTTTTTTTTGTTTTGTTATTGAAGATAAAGAGAAAGGAAAGAATAAGAAAAGGATCCCAATGAGAAAAGAGAGGGGAAAACTGACTCGGGATGATGAGAGAGAAAAAGAGAAAGGGATGCCAGATGTCTTATTTTGATTGGCTTGGTTCCATCCATGTGATTAGCTACTGTTGAGCACGGTTGTTTTGTCCAAATTAAGAAATTTTCAAAACCATGTCTAAAGCAAGAACTAGTCTCTTCAAATTGTCCAAAGAGGTAATTTTCTCATATTTTTATGTATTCTAGAGTGAATTTACGAAAAATTGATCCCCGGTGAAGACGAGTGCAACTATAATTTAAATCAAAAACGCTATGATCATTGAGCATATCAACAAGACAATATCAGAAAATTGTCTCTTGACCATGGGCTTGATTTAATTTTAGTAACTAACCAAATCGAATCATACTCTATCTTGTATTGTATCAATCACAACTTCTACTCATCTTTGATAACAAGATAGACAAAATAATAATATACTTATATGTATATATTTTTTTTACAAACATTCCAAACTTCACTATATGGTTATCTAAAAGAAAAAAAAAATTACTGATAAACAAATTATTTCTCCTTTTTATGATTTTTATTTATTTATTATCACCCAAATGTGGTATGTGCGTTCGCACAATTTGACCTTTTTTTTTCTTTTTCTTTTTCCATTTTAATTTATTAAATCAAAAAAGATCTTCCAATTCGGCAACTCATCTCATCTCATATATCTAATAACATCCATCTCAAATCCTATTTCGGTTGGTTTGTTTGTTTGTTTGTTTTTAATCTAAAAATTGTGTTTACAGTTTCTTCTGTATCTATCTATCTATTTATTATAATTAAAATTAAAATTAAAAACTAGGGTTTACACAAAATAATAATAAATTAATAATAATAATGGTTGTAGAAGGTGAGTCAACTCAAACCACCACCGTTGACGGTGGCGATAATAATACAGAGATCGCTCTCAATATCCGATGCTCTAACGGCAATAAGTTCGCTGTTCGTGCATCTCTCCGATCAACCGTCGTCGATTTCAAAGATCTGTTGGCTCAAAAATGTGATGTTCCGGCCAATCAACAACGATTGATATATAAAGGAAGGATTTTGAAAGATGATCAAACCCTAGATAGTTATGGTATATATACATTTTTTTAAAATTTGATAATATTTTTTAAAATTAAATTAGATTTTTTAGATTATCATTATTATATTATAATGTTGTATGATGGTTTGTAGATTTATACATTGGAAAGTTAATAATAATAACAAGCTTGATCTAGTATGTTATTATGGTTTATTAGTAATTGCGCGAATATTATAGTTGTATTAATCCAAAGAAGATATAGTAAAAATACATTATGATTGACTGATAGTATTTTGCCGTTTGCGAAACTTGGTGATAAAGTTTTTAGTGCTTTAGTTCAAGAATACGAGCATTGCTTTATAAGTGTGTAAAAGTACAAAATAGTTGGATGTTTATCTTTCTAGATTCAGCTAGTTAATTTCTAGCTCAAAATTTGTTAGGAGTAATGGTGCAGATATAATACTACTTATGGATATGATCTGAACTTGTTTATGCGAAAAAGATGACACAGTTAATGAGTTTTTAAATTAAAAGAACTATGTGTGTTTATGTTGCAGATTTCTTTGGTTATTTTTTAAGTGTGATTGTTTTGTAGGTTTGCAGGCAGATCACACAATTCATATGGTACGAGGTTCTGCTCCAGCACCAGCTACTGGTGCACCTGCTGCTGGGACTGCTAATACCCCCTCAGTTGGTTCTCAAGGTGAAGTTGCTAATGAAGGGCCCGGTCTAGGAGGTGCTGGAGCTGGTGCACCCTTATTTCCTGGCCTTGGTTTGGGTGGACTTGGGGGCGCTGGTGGACCGAACTTATTTGGGTCTGGACTTCCTGAATTTGAACAAGTCCAGCAGCAACTAACTCAGAATCCAAATATGATGAGAGATATGATGAACACACCAGCGATTCAAAGTATACTGAATAACCCTGAAATCATGCGTAGCATGATTATGAGCAATCCTCAGATGCGTGATATTATTGACCGTAACCCTGAACTAGCTCATATCCTCAATGACCCTGCCATTCTTAGGCAGACACTAGAAGCAGCCCGGAATCCTGAGCTTATGCGTGAGATGATGAGAAACACTGACCGAGCAATGAGTAATATTGAATCTTCTCCTGAGGGTTTTAACATGCTTAGACGCATGTATGAAAACGTTCAAGAACCATTTTTGAATGCCACAACAACAGGTGGAGGTGCTGCCAATGATCCTGCTTCTAACCCATTTGCAGCTTTACTTGGGAACCAGGGTGCTGCTACTCAAACTCCTGCTGCAACAGGCGCAGAAACAACTCCAGGGTCTGCAGCTCCTAATTCAAACCCACTTCCCAACCCTTGGGGTGGTACTACTGGTATTGATTTAATGCATTGTTTGGTATGATTCCGAGACGGAATGGAATGCTCATTGTCTGAGTGAAAGTAGTTGTTTGTTTTTTCTGAAGGAATGGAATGACTGGTGCCTCGAGGAATGTGAATTCTTCCATTTTGCTTTTTTCCATTCCACAGGCATGACCTGTCTGTTTTTCATCTTTCCTGCTCCATTATCGAATGTAAATAGAAGTCACAATGTAACTTAGTTTTCCCGTTAATCTTCAATAACGCTAAATCCTACATGATTTTTAATCCTTTATTTATTTTTCGAACATAACTAAAAAAGTAATTTTCATTGTCATTCTTTTTTTGACAGTTTCACGGTCTTTTAGTTTGGTTTTTGTTTTCGTAGATTGCAATTTTAAATATATTTATATAAATGTGATAAGATCAGTTGGTTAATATTATCCCACAATTTTTATCAAAAGTTGTTTAAATCAAACAACAATTTATCTTTGTTTAACAATTAAATTGAATTCATTGGATATAAAGCATACCAAACACTGTATCTGAAAGACCATGCTGCTCATGTAAGTCAACCAAACATAATGTTGGAGTATAATGTACTGACTCGTTCCTGTGCTGTCTGTTACTTTCTTCCGTCATTCCATTTCTTCTAATCAAAGAGAGCCTAATTGTGTTTTACCTATAGCAAGCGTTATTGTGTGCTGAATTTTGTATGTTGAAATTAATAGGTGGTGTCCAGGCAAATGCTGGTACAAGAGCGCCAAATGTATCTGGGTTAGGTGGTCTTGGCTTACCAGGGTTAGACCGTCCTTCTGGAATGCCAGACATGAGTCAGCTAATGCAAAACCCAGCTGTTTCTCAGATGATGCAAAGCTTGCTTTCAAACCCCCAGTATATGGAACAGGTATGCTGTATGGGTGACACTATGCTTTATATATTATAACTGGTCTGCATTTTCTAAAATGTTTTCGTTAATATGGAAAATGTAGGTTATTGGCCAAAACCCTCAACTACGCAGCATGTTTGATTCTAACCCTCAGTTAAGAGAAATGATGCAAAATCCAGAAGTACTTCGTCAGTTAACTTCACCTCAGATGATGCAGGTACACAACTTGCAGAGTGGTTTTTGTGTCATATTTATGTTGTTTTGTTATAAGCTTGTACCAATTCTAATTAGTTTTCTACAGCAAATGATGTCTTTACAGCAGCTTCTACCTCAGCTTAACCAGCAACAATCAACTTTGTAAGTGGAAATTGATATCTTGCTAGATGCTTAACATTGGTTAAGCCGTGAATCTGTGTATTTAACCATCCTTCTTCTGTCTCAGGGATCCTACCCAGACTGGTGCTGCTACAGGTACAAACTTTGTATAGTTGATATTTCTCTTGTCCCATTATCATTCCATGTTAGTATTATTTTAAGTTTAGAATTTACAGGAACACCTAACAATATGGGGCTAGACATGTTGATGAATATGTTTGGGGGACTTGGAGGCGGAGGCTTGGCTGTTCCAAATGTGCCTGATGGTAATTGTTTACTTTAGATCTAAACTTGACAATTTAGCGATTGATTTCAGAGGGGGGCAATTGGGTGGGTTGCATAATGGTTTTTTGGTACATGCCAAGGGTTTGGTTGACTTGAAACACTTTTGTTCAAAATGTTGAACTTAGCTAGTGTGTCAAATATGATATTATGTTTCCTTGCTTTGAAGCAAACAACAAATATGCTACTAGTAGCATATATGTTTTTTATTTGAACGGCACTAGCAGCAGTATATATGTGATCTCCGTTGATAATCTATTCTTTTCAACAAAGTGATTTAAGGATGTTTTCTTTTAAGCTAGGTTTTTACCTGTTCGATTAGTTGGAGATGAAACATAACCAAACTTGTGTTTATAAGGAATGAGTTGAAATTGTTGCCCTATAGTTGAGGCAATGCTACACTATCTTTCAGTCCACCACCATGCCTTTGGTCTAGTGGTACCAAAGTTTCCCCACCAACCTTACATAGCGAGTTTAAAAAAACCTCTTCCCGTCATGAAGTTTTCAACACACTTCCTTTCATAAAGTCCCATGAAAATGTCAAGTTTTTTTGTTTTCATGATTTTTCTTGCAAGTTAGTTCACAAGATTCTAATTTGTCTTTGTTAATGTAAGATGTTTAATTAGTCATGAACCTTTTTTTTCAAGAAACTATGTGCCAAGTCAAGTTCTGTAACATAACCGTCATGTATCACAGCATATTCAGTACAATGATTATTGTTTTATAATCTTTTCTGCATGTAGTGCCACCAGAAGAACTTTATGCGACCCAACTATCACAACTTCAAGAGATGGGGTTCTTTGATACGCAAGAGAATATTAGGGCGCTACGTGCTACTTCTGGAAATGTTCATGCTGCTGTTGAGAGACTCTTGGGAAACTTTGGTCAGTGATGTTGTGTCCCTTTGTTGTGTTAAAAGGCAGCCAAGCTTCCAATATGAGTCGGTATTAAAGTTTTCTTTGTAGACAAAGGGAGGCTTGTGAATTTTCTTTTGAAGGGGAGTGGGTGCAGAGTGTGAATAATGGACATATGAACTAGAAAGAATGCTTTTATTGCACTGTTGAAAACCGGTCTCCTTTTGCAAACCTTTTTGTTGTTTGCTGTACAAACCGATTTGATAGTTCATTGCTGTTTTATGATGTTCTTATAACTGGATGCACCTATTGAATTGATACGTGACTTAGTATGTGTTTATTCATGTAGGAAAAGTTTATCCTGGTGTATACATTCAGATATAATTAACTTTTGCGGAAACAAATGCAGAAATGCTTGAGAAATGCAATTTATATAATTAACTTTTGCGAAAACAATTGCAATCTATTTTTCTTAAAATTGACTATTTTTGACCAAGTATGTCATTAAAAGAGGGTTTTCTTTCCTTATTTACAAAAGAAGACATCTAATAATAACTTAAATGGAGAAAAAGCATCTATTACTGACCTAATTCCTTGAAAAATTGTTTGATTGAATAAACAAATGAAACGGTACGTATGAGTTGTAAGTAGAGATCTACAGCAGGCAAATTGGTAACCATCTATCTAAGTGGTATAGTGTTAAAAGGTGTTCTCTTTCCTTACAACAGCTATCAAGTTTGAATCTTATATTAGGCAAATATCTTGGGGGTGGTTAGAAAAATGGTTGGAACAGGCCACGGGTAAAAAAAAATAAAATCTGGTTAGTCCGTTACATTTAAGTCAAAAATGGTTTGCTGAATAATTTGAATACAAATAACCTCGTTCGTTTACCCGTTTACCTTAGGCTACAATGTTGCGACGCTTCTCTCACACATTTAGAAACACTCACATATAGCATGTTCGGCACACATGGTATGTTTTGTACGCGTAGTATATTAGACAAAATGACTCCTTGCAGAGTCTCGCAAATTGTATTTATCTACAATGACTAGATCGTAAGGAGCTTATGTATTTCGTATATAGGGTAACCCCTAATGGATTGTTTTTGTATCTTCAACCATAAGACACGTGGGTGTGAGACAAAAAATATGTTATCATACAAACATCGTATCATATGATTATTAATAAGGAAACAAATAAGTAAAAATTTCTTTCATTATGTGAAACAAACATTTGGGAATGTGGTTATGTATTATTGTAAGTCCTTGTTCCAAATATTTCCTTAAAGTCGACGACAAGTTTTAAATCTTAATGCAGACATTTTTATATCACGTCAGGTTTTTTTTTTTTTTTTTTCATAAACTACTACTTTCTATATACTTAGCTCCTTACTCATATAAACTTTATCAAGTTGATAGTATGATCCCATAATTCTCTTTTATCATTATAGTATAGTATATACTTAATTTTAGTTTTTCAATTAGATGTTGGTTATTAAAAAGAAAAAAGAATATATAAATGAAGAGAAAATGATCTGTAATGTAAATTTGTTAATAATTTTTTTTATTATTTTGCCCCTGAAGTTTATTAAGTATACATATTAAATCCGGTGTGACAGACTGAAAGGTACGGTTATAAGGTTGCATAACGTTGCGGAAAGGATAAAAGAATTAGAATAGTAAGTAAAATTTGGTGGACCGGAAGTATATAATAAGGGAAAATTTATTAACGAACACGCCTGCCTTTGCGAATCGAAGACGCCAAACTTGCAGCTGCAGCACAGACACGTTTTTTTGTCTGTGAATCAAATTCCTCAAGGTATTATCCAAATTCTTTCTTGTTATATTATGATTTCTTTCAAGTTATTAGGTTATATACATATATATATAGCCCATATATATATTATGTTAAATAAACCCGTATAATTTCTTGAAAAGTTGGTGTAGATCTCTCTCTCGTGAATTTACTTATTGATTGTTGGCATTGATAGAATTGGGTGAGTATTGTTGGTAATTTCTTATCAAAATGTATATATCTGCATCTTTCCTTAATTTAGTGTTTAACTTTGAATTAATAATAATAATATAAAAAAAAGATATAATTTTCTATGTACCCGTAGTTTGATCTCGTGTGATGAAGATTGAACGTGGATTTAAAATAGGTAAAGAGCCCGAACAGGCGAACATTGTCAGTTGCAACTTTGTCATGGCAAACTGAATATCACTATCTATGTATAAGCCAGGCTTCGGTATTCGACCACAATGCTAAAATGGGAGATGCTAGATTGTCTCTTCCAGGACCATGAGACCAGGTTAAAACCACAATACTACAGAGGTGGAGCGTCGTGTATTGGGGCATCCGACCCAATCCACATTAGATTAAAAAATCAACATCAGCATAGAGTCGCAAGTCATGATCAAGAGTGTCCCATACATTACGCACAAGTAAGCATATGTGTTGGACAACACATGAGAGATTTCGTCTAGTGAACATAAGATATCGATTGATATATTAGCAATTGGGGTCAGTCAGGACCCAACTTAGAATGGTTCTTAACGGGCGTTTAACCATGTTTACGGTTTAACATCTTTGCCTGCTCAAGAATAGCAGTGGCATATTTCTGTTTAAAGAGAAACATACTTTCTCGAGCCCCAGTAGCTGAAATGCGCGGAAAATAATTAAGAGGACCAAAATTTGTCTTAGTTAGTTACCATCTATTTATTTTCCAACATTCTTTCATGTTTTAATAATAACATGCTTTTTTGTGTGTAAAAAATCACATGTTTGCATCACATAAAAGGATATTTAAGTTAACCTGGAATTTACAAAGGAAACTGTATGGGGGTTATTCTTTCCGTTTTGATGTTGAGTTGTCGGCTCTTAGAGGCCCTATATGGAAATTCAATCTAATTCATCTTCTATATATGTATCTATCTCCTATGTAATATGTAATCATAAACTGTAACAAACTTGAAATCTATAAGAGATACCACTAGTATATAGCTATGGGCTAAATCGATCGCACTGATCGTGCTTAACCACATAAAACACTGTCTGTTATTTATGTCCTGCTCGTTTCATTTGTGCGTTGTCATGGTTCTTTTTGCTTTTGTGCCTTTGTGTATCTGTGTGTGGTTATTATGTATGCTCCGGTTCCTAACACTTGAATAAGATATCTTCATATGTCAAGTTCCTTAGTGGGGCTTGATGCAAAATATTTTACATGTACAAGCTTATGATTTCATTAATTCAGAACTCAGAAAGCAGAAAAGGAAGTTAACTAGCTATATACAAGCTTATGATTTCATTAATTCAGAGGGAAGAAAGGGAAGTTAAATAGCTATCTTCATTCCCAAAATATAAGATCTCATATTTATTGACGAATTGAAGATGAAACGTGGAGTTCTCCCTAGGAGAAACTTGTGGTAAGGTCGACAAAATGATCCCGATTCAAGATAAATTCATATCCCAGCATATAAAGGTACTATCATGTCCATGTGTCTAACCCATCAAAAAAAAAAAATCATAGACATGGTATATTTTTGTAGTTTTGTTTACAAACACCATATTACATATTTAACCATTGTAATAATTTTGAATTATCTAGATAGAATTATATTACTATGGTCTATGTAGGCTTCTTGTTGGATGTTTTGCTCTCTGCAGTTTATTGTAGCTATGCCTAATTAATGTTGATTTCTGTAATACCAAATAAACCATTGTTGTTTGTATAATTTGCATTTACTACCCCCCCTTTTTTTACAATAGTTGATGTTATCGTGCAGGATATATTAAGAATGTGATGTTTTATACCTTCATCAAGTAGTTTTTTGGGATTTTGCATTATGAGAAAAGGAATATGGCTCCCGAATCAAATAGCTGCTCTCTTATGAAGCAGAATGATTCTGAAAGTCAACTGGTAAAGATTTCTGGCACCAAAAGACCCGAGCTTGAGTGTCTAATGAATTCTCCCACTCCTCATCAACAAACAACGATAAGAAATAACGGACCACATCTGGTCTATGTCCGCAAACAACATAAAACCACAATGTATAACAAATCAAAAGATCTACCTATCAAACTATATGAACAGGATGAGAAGCAGAATCATGAACAAGGTCCCATGAATGATTCAGTAGTAAATATTCCAAAAGCTGTTTCTCAGCCACAGACTTCTTCTGAAGGTGTTTCTTCAGCGTCCAAGTGGCGTAAATTGGATTATACAAAGAGATTGAGTGTTCAGTATTGGGAAGAACGATTTTTTCTGTTGCAGAACTTTTTAAAGGTTCTGGATCGATCAACACAAGATGATTACCGCCAGAGTATGTGCTTGCTTACGCAATAGTTACATTAGGACGACTTTTATAATGTTTGCTATCCTGTTATCCTGATCCTACCTTCTTTTTGTTATTTGACAGTGCTTCGCTCCCTTTCCTCGGTTGACCGTAGCAGACTTGCAGTTGAACTAGAAAGGAAAACGGTTCAGCTCTCACTGGAAGAAGGTAATAATGGCTATAGCCTTTTTATTTTAAAACACTACTAAGATAACCTTGATCAGCCACCCTATCAGTTGCTCTGTAAACTTCAGTATCTTTTCCATATATAATAGCGTCACCGATATTAAATTTGATTTATTTAGACCCAAGTAGAACCATTACAAGTCTGGCAATAAACATGTTAAGTTAAAATTTTACGTTAGGGTACTGAGGCCGCTTGGACCAACCTAGAGGAGGATGAACTTGTTTGTATATAACTTAAAGGATTTCTTTTGGGGTGTGATTTGTTAGCTGAATAATGAGGTAACAGTTAATTCGCAAGGCAAGTAATATAGATAAATAAGAATGATAGAAACACGTCATGATTTTATGTTGATTTTAACTTTTTGCCTTACCGTTTTCGAGCACTCCCTAGAGTTAGAGTTCACTAAAACATACCATTCACGGTAAAGCATAAACGTGAAAATCGAAAACTACATCATCACAAGAAGATGTGCTAATGTGCAACAATGATTGATCCAGTGATCAATTAAATAATATCACAATATACTTTATGTACACGCACTCAAAAAGTTTTTGAATAAACAATCAAAATTGATCTAATAATCACTTCAATGATCTCATGATAAGGAATATGTTCCAAGAAACTTGATCATATTTCTAAGGAAACTATTGTATAATCAAGTGATCGTTAGAGGAAATAAAGAGTGTTAAATAAGTTTATTTGAGAATAAGTTGGGAAACATTTCTATCATACATAAAGATCTGCAAGAGAACCTGTGGAGTACAGTTGTTCTTCCATGTCTAAGGGTCATATAGTGATTGAGCAAAGTATAACTTCTGATATGCGCACTGTCCGTTCACATATCACGTCATGCCTAGGTATTTTCTAAATAATGTTGTGACTTTTTCAGCTACATGATTTGAATTTTGAACCCACCATCAGTTGTAGAACTACACTCTTATCATTAGGTTCAATATGTTGGTGTATATATGTATTTATAATGTATTTAGTTAGCCTATCATATTTATATAGCTCATTATATACTTAGGCCCATGAAGGCCCACCTATGTAACTATATATCTCTTGTATAATTACATAGGTGGTCTGCATATAAATTTTCCTTGTCTTGTCTTATCTATAGACCCTGATGGCATTACTTGTGTCATTCTAAACGTGTTTCTTATAGTTCATCAGGACAAAGATATGAAGTATGAATATATGGTTGAGTTTTGCATACCGTTTAAAAAACATACACCGTTCTCTAAATTTTGCATCATTCTGGGTATTTGCAGCGAAAGAGGTCCAACGTGCAAAAGTCTTGGATGTCCAAGGAATGTCGGAGTCAAAGAAGTAACAGAAGTAACATGACGTGATGTCGGTAGATTGATGCTTCCAACTTAACAAGTCACTGACCTGCTTGTGAAAACTTATCCATTGAATACAGTTAAATCATTTGTTCCTATAGGTTTTTATTCTTTATTTTTGGCCTTCAATTCCTTGAGGCTATTGTTAATAATGGCAATCTTTTCGTGTGTTTTTTTTACCACTCGATAATTTATGTATATATCCAATTGGTTTGATTGTATTGATTATTGACGTTGACGTGTAAATAACATACAAGGGGCATGTTACAAAATGTTTTGAGCACTCTATTACTTGTTGCGTATGACTAGATATTGTTGTGTACGTATCGCCTCTCATATTCAATAAAACAAATCCAAACCAACAAATATGTGCTTCAGATTTTGTTATAGTATTTAGCAATATGCATTTTGTGGTTAGTCCTTGATTTCGTTCTTTAACGAAGGTTTGAAATTGATTGTAGTTCCAAATTCTTTAAAAATGTGGAAGTGGTATATTGTATTCTAATAGCATCACGTATTCATTAAAGCACATCGTCACTCACAGTTAAATCTAACACATAACGTATTATAGAAAATAACAAGACCAAAAAGATGAATCTAAACCATAAGAATCTTTTTAGAATCTTGTTTTGCTTAAGCTCAAAATGCTTAATGAGCTAAATCAAATATTATAATGACAAGTAAGATGATTGGTGCCAAAGAATATTGAAAATTCAAGTCTCACTTTTGGTCAAAGAGGTTAAAATTCAAGTATTGACCTTCTGGGTCAAACAATTACTTCATATTCAAAGTTTCTCAAATTCTGAGTGAAAACCGGGAAAAAGAAATAACACTGGGGAGCAGACTGTAAATAATAATAATAATAACCAAATGGAAATCCACATGGCCCCAGTTTCATATCATATGAATATCTTTGTAAGTTTGTAGTCCCTAACATTAGTATAGCTCCAAATAAGATAAAACATTATTTGAAAAGAAAAAAAAACATAACTGAAAATAACTATCCTTTTCTTTCGGACACACACTAACTATGTGTAACTGTCAAAACCACCACCACCACCACCTTAAGAACCCCATATCTCCCACTTCCTTAAACTTTTTTTCTTTCTGTTTTTGTGTTTTTACATAAACCACATTATGAACAACATTATTTATAACAATAATACGATGATGATCATGGGTGGTAATATAACTCCTACTTCATCTGATATGCAAATTCGTCCTGTTTCTCCTGACCCACATGATATTTTCAGGCCAACACTTGACACTTCTGATGTCTCTGCCGGAAATATTCAGCCTATTACTACTATAAGGCCTCATCAACAGAACCCGCGAAAGAAACGAACAAAAATGGTCAGGGTTCATAATAACAAGGCCATTGTTAATGTTGGCGTTGGTTCTGGGCCTTCTGGTAGTCATTCGGGTGTGATCACGAAGAAGAAGCCTGACCCGAGTGCTCCCAAGATTACTCGTCCGTGTACTGAATGTGGAAAGAGGTTTTGGTCATGGAAGGCCTTGTTTGGGCATATGCGGTGTCACCCTGAGAGACCGTGGCGTGGGATTAACCCGCCGCCTAATCTTCACCATCCACGGATGGAGCATGATGGTTTGGATGCCCGTGTGGCGACAGAGGAGGATGAGTACGTGGCGGCGTGCTTACTTATGTTGGCCAAGTCACCAACAACTATTCATGCATCCACTAGTTATCAACAACAGCACTCGGGTTCACAAGACATGTTAGCGATACAAGTGAGTGACCCTGAAGCCCGGTTTGAGTGTTCGAGTTGCAAAAAAGTGTTTGGGTCACACCAAGCATTGGGTGGGCATAGGGCAAGCCACAAGAATGTGAAGGGCTGTTTTGCAATAACAAAAAACGATGGTGCAACCGAAGAACTTGAAGAAGGTGAGTTTGTGGGTCATTATGATCGTAATGTTGAAGTTTCCGGCAGCAATCAGCAACACAAATGCAGCATTTGCTTAAAGATATTTTCAAGTGGACAGGCACTTGGTGGACACAAAAGGTGTCACTGGGAGAAAGAAGATGGTAATGTCGCAACCGGATCAACGTCAGTAGTGTCACAAGCACATCCACCGTTCAGGTTTGATTTAAACTTTCCTGCATCTATACAAGATGATTCCACCTGTTCAAGCGCAGATTTGGATTTAAGATTAGGGCTGTGATGTTATAGATATAGCATTATATCAATGGGCGTGTAATCTTTCATACAATGTTGTATACATATATATACACCATAACATAATAATAATGTGTACTAATTAGCTTGTATCATTTCCATCTTCATACACTTGTGTCATTCCTCAATAGTAGCTCGTGTTCCGTTTGACAAACGATGATTTCTATCTCCTGCAATGAATTTACAGCACTTGTTATTAACATGAACCATGCTATATCAGGCCACAACCTTAACATTATTATCTTTAACCATGCCCTCTGATCCTTGCAGCATCGTCCCACGATCCCTGTGCAGCATACATGCTTGATGCAAACATGTAACCACTCGAGTTAGTCGGCTCCAATTCGATAACACATTTAACAATTTTTTCCTGAATCGTTTCGTTTCAATTGTAACCCGTTCTCCAACCACTCAACACTGCCCCCCATGTACTTGCACCAGCCTTCTGTTCTTTGATAAACTCCATTGCAAGATCAAGTTTCCCGGCCCTACTTAATGAATCTACCAAGCAAGAGTAATGCTCTTGACTTGGTTTGACTTCTTGGGTTTCAATGAACTGTTCATATAATAACAATCCCACTTCAACTAAACCGCCATGGCTACATGCTGATAACAAAGAGAGTATTGTTATGGAGTTGGGTTTATGTTGCCAGTCCTCTTCTGATGGCAATCCCATGTGCCAATTTTGGTCTTTTTAGTTAAGCATCAGAAGAGCAGGCTTCTGTGAGATTTAATATAGTAATGGCATTGGGTTTCTTTTGTTCTTCTATCATCTCATTATAGACTCCAATTGCTTCATCTGGCAAGCCACAATGTGTGAAAGCCGCAATCATTGCGCTCCAAGAAACAATATCTCGAATCTTTATTAAATTAAATAACTTTCGGGCGAAATATACATAATTGCATTTACCATAATTGATAACCAACACATCTAACTCGTGATTTGGTCTGATTATCACACTATGAATGCATTTTCAAAGAAGCGGATCTGTGTAATATTTGCATACTTGTAGGAGGTTCACCAATGTGATTGCATCAGGCTTGATTCCAGATGTTTGCATTGAATTAAAAAGATTAATGGCTTCAAAATGCTTCTCGTTAGATACTAATCCTGATAAAAGAGAAGTTCCATGAAACGATATTTTTCAAAGACATATCCTTCCAAGCTTGCAATGCAGAATCAGGATCACTGCATTTCGAATACATATCAACTAAAGAATTACCTAGAAACAAATCATAACAAAAACCTTTATGAAATACAAATCCATGTAGCATCCTTCCTGTAACAACATCGCTCCTTTAAGTCGGTGCAAGCTTTAAGCACACTCACTATCGTTTGGCCATCAACTTCATTTCCATCCCGCAATAACGTCTCTTTAAAAACACAATTTTGAACTGACTTAACAGCCAAAAATTCAGTCTTTATCAAATACCCAAGTAGTTTTTGCCCTTCACAAAAATACCCACGTTTCCGAATAACAAGTAATAATGTCGAAACATTATGTTCAAATTCAAGCCCAGTTGCTCTAGCTTCCATAAACGAACACATTCCGTTATCGAAATCACCATAATCAATCAACCCAGTTATCAAAATGTTCCAAGAAACAGAATCTTTGATTTTTATAGAATAAAAAACACAACACATTGAACTTATAAGGCCAGATTTTATATAAAAGTCCATTATTGAATTAGATATAGATGTGCATGAATGTATTCCTGGTTTAATAACAGATGCATGAAGGGATTTGCCATGTGGTATTGATATTGCTGAACATGCTTTTAAAACTGGATGGAATTATGATGGTTGTGTTAATTGAAAACCTGTTATTGTTTATATGATTGTAAAGTGATAATAATTTTTGCCATTTGTTACTAAATGACAATACTTTGATCTTTGAAATGTATGTTGAAAGTTTTGAAGTTGATGTAATGTGGATAATGCGTTGTTCAATAATATTTCTAGAAAATGCAATTTACCACCCGAAAGGACTTTTTTTAGTTCGAACTTTGAAGCCTATTTATAAAAGGAAAAGTGTATCAAATAACCATTAAACATAACTATCATGCCTCAGTGAGTTACATGTCTTGTTTACATGATACTTTTTAATATGTGAATTAAAAAGTAATTGTGTGGTTTTTGATTTTTTAATTTTTATTTGAATCTTCATTACTTTTCAAATGTGAATAAACACATAGTTTAAAGTTTTTTAACCTTTTTGGGGTTCTTGTACGAAGCTTTTACTATATACTAGGTGGGAACAACATGTGGAGAATCAATTTCGAAAAAAAAGAAGCTTAAACACATTTTTAAAACATATGTTTTTGATTTCTTTACATGTGAATGATTACTTTTTGGCAAATTGTTTGGGTTGTGTATTCTTGACCCGTCGACCCATTAACCAGTTAACTTACTAACCTGATTTTTTTTTTGAGTTGAGTTCGGGTTGATATTTGGGTTAACAAATCAACCCCCAATCCGAAAATACTTTTAAATATATAAAATTTATTTAATATGTTGCCCCACCAACCTATTTGACTTGAAACCAACCCATTAACCTCCCAATTTGTCAACCCACCAACCCATTTGACCTTTATGACTTAAAACTAACCTATTTTACCTAAAATAACCCACCAACCCACAAACCCAACAACCCATTTGACTTGAAATCAACCCACCAACTTGTTAACCCATTTGACCTATTTAACACGAAACCAACCCGATAACCTATTTTTAATCAGGTTGGTGGGTTGGTTTGGGTTGGCAGGTTAGGGTTAAGTTTTCCAACTCGACTTTGTTATCAAGTTGAGTTAGGGTTGGGAATTTTCAACCCGCCATCCTGTTACCCGAACCCCCCAACCTGAACCGACCCAAATACCAACCCTACTTACTATCACACAAAAATGTCGACAATAGTAATGCTTGTAGCATAGGTTGTACAATGTTTTCCTATCAAGGAACTGTATGCTCCCCTACGATATGTATTTGATCAAATAAAACAAAAAAGAATTAAAACAATAAAGTAGAGTTTTCTGAGCTGTAATCCAGAAAAATTTAGAGGCACAAATGGTCACTACCCCTTTCGTATTTGGCTAATTATCCGAATTAAATACTTAATGAGGTAAGTATTTGGTAAACGTGTTTGACTTGAAACCAACCCATTAACCTCCCAATCTGTCAACCCACTAACCCATTTGACTTGAAATCAACCCACCAACACCTAAACCCATTTGACCTATTTGACACGAAACCAACCCACCAACTTGACAACCTGTTTTTAATCAGGTTGGTGGGTTGGGTTATGGTTGGCGGGTTAGGGTTGAGTTTTCCAACTCGACTTTGTTATCAAGTCGAGTTAGGGTTGGGTATTTTCAACCCGCCAACCTGTTAACCTGAACCCGACCCAATTGCCAGCCTACTTACTAACATACAAAAATGTCTGACAATAGTAACGCTTGTAGCATTAGTTGTACAATGTTTTCCTAACAGGGAACTGTATGCTCCCCTACATATGTATTTGATCAAATAAAACAAAAAAGAATTAAAACAATTAAGTAGAGATCCAGAAAAGTTGAGGCACAAATGGTCACTACCCTTTCCAAAGCGTATTTGGCTAATTATCCGAATCAAAGACTTACTGAGGTATGTATATTGAATACAACTGATTAACTGAATGACTGAAAGAAACTTGTCATATGCAAATTATGTAAATATGTGGTATGATGCTCATACTAAACTAACTTTGTGGCCAGCAGTTTGTATACAAAGAAGAAAAATGGCATGTTACAACGGCCATATCTCTATTACAGTTTGTGACATGAATATTATGATAACATGAAGCTATTAATGTTACAAAGTTGTAGATATGGATTATCAAACTTCACATACCTTGACCAATACGACCTGTACTTCGCAATAGCGAGGTCTAACCAGGGTTTATAATTCCCATTGTAATGTACAACAGCTGCATTTTCTATTTCAGTTTGATTAAGGGCTGGATCATATCCAAGTCCCAATACATGCCAGCTCCGTTCCAATGGATGGGTCAGGTTATAGAATGTTATCAGTCCAGGTGGCAATGTCCCAAGCTTCCATAGAGTTCTCTCCTCATTCTGCCAAGAACAAAACAAATGAGTCAAAATAGTGCTAAACTACTTAATTAAGTAAGCACGTTATCAAGATGATAAAAGAACTAATAATAGAGGTGGCCATTATGGCTCATTTAACCATGAATGGGCCAAGTTGGATCGTATTTCATCAAATAAGGCAAGTTTAAAAAAAGGTAAAAGGAGAACAGGTCGAATGGGTTGAAAGTTGCTCAAAGTCTATTTCAAATGCATAAAAGCACCTAAATAGGTCTATTCAATGATTGAGATACTATTGTTTTCGTAATCATAATTAAGATATTAAAGATCTCTATATACGATAAAGGATGAACATAAGTGTTCATCACTTCATCCGCCAGCCCAGCCTATTTCAACCCATAATGGAAAATTACCCCTTTGGCCAGTTACTTAACTCACCTGACCTGCTTACATTGCCACCACATAGCTAAAAATCACCATTTAAGTACAAGTAAAAAAGTTGGTGGATTACCATATTTTGCCAGCCATGATATATCCCAGTAATGTCACGTTTTTTCCATTCCTTCAAATCAAACATATTCATCCCAAATGCCCAGCCACACGCATCTGGATCGAAGTTGTCAGAAATTTTTGGGTTAGAAAAATTCAAATACTTATCAAACCGATGGAAACTCTCCTTGCACGTCTCTACAGCGCCATTTACCATCCCTTGCAGATCAACACTCCACAAAGGTGTCAAATCCTTCTGAACTACAATATCATCATCAAGAAACAATATTTTTTCCAGCTTCGGGTACACTTCAGGAAGGTAAAACCTCAAATGATTCAACATCGATAAATATTTCGGGTTCCTATATTTAAGATTATCCGATCCAGCTGTTAAAGTTGATGTTTGATGCGCTTTAAAATAATATTCTTTCATTCGAGATGATTCCAGCTGACGAAGAACGGGACAATAAGATGCATTCAGCCACGAGAAATCATCCACATTTTGAACTAGAATTGTAGAACCTTCAGGAGGGTTGACAAGAAACCACATCTTCATAGCTGCAAAGTTCAGTTTGTCGGTTACAATATGGAACACATGCTTTTCAGGATCTTTTGCATGCAGAACTGTTGAGTTCACAACTACAGATGTTGCCAGAACATTGTCTGAAAATATAGCATAGTGGTATAACGAAGGATCTTCAAGATTCCTGCTATTTGGAAACTTTTGCTTTTGATCATTCAGCAAGAAATAATCTGTTGTCAGAACTAAAGGAAGGCAATGCAAAGGCTGAGGAACGGTTTTAGCAGCTAGTTGTGTTAAGGATGCACTCTTTTTCTTCACTTCTTCAACATTTGCTTCTCTGGACTGAAGCATAACCCTTAACTTTCTTGCCATTACAATACAATCATAAAATTGGTCCTTTGCCAATGACAAGATATGACCCATTTCCTTAGCCCGGTCAACTGCACTGTTGGAAGAGAAACAAAAGTCAAATAAGAAACAAGAGCCAACATGACAAGTTAGAGGTAGAAACTTCGACCAGTTAAACACTTTTACTCATGAATGGATCAATTTAGATTGTGCTTTATTGGGCCAAATAGAAAAATAGCTTCAAGAGATTGGGTCAAACAACAAAAAGTAGCCCAGCATCTATTTGTATTGAGCTGACCCCCTAAACTGTTTTTTACATATTTAGACTCTTGTTGTAAAGTGTTGTTTTTGTAATCAAAATTAATGCATTTATTATTTATAAGAAAAAATTAAATATGAGCAAATCAGAGTTTTTAATGTGGGTCAACCGATCTTGACCCACCCCATTCAACTTGAATTAAAATGACCTGTTACCCAAATTGCCTGTCATGCCACCTCTAGTACAGCAGTACAGGAGAAATTTTCGGGGAGAAATCAATGAACAATACCTTGGCCCAAGTTCACTATCATAAGTTGCTTTTTCAATTGCCTGCTGGCTTCTTTTCGAATGCTTAATTAGAGAAGCATATATAGCTGTCTCATTTTTGGCTTTGGCAATACTTGCATAGGCTTTTGCCATTATGATTTGATCACGCATAAGTTTTACAATAGAATCAGAATTTGGATTTTCATATTCTTTTCTCCAAATACTATATCTAGCCCTGACACTGGTATCAAAAGTTTTAGAACGCTCAATGGCAGCTTCTTGCATCTGAGCCTCCCTCTTTTGGCCTACTTGGATCAGTTCTGCAGTTCGACGATCCCTCCTTTCTTGGCGTAGGGCCTACACGAGAAAAAACATCTTAATAGTATAATACAAAAAGTAAGATTGAAAAAGGCTTTCTATTTACCAGTAGAAACTTTTACTAACCTCAAATCAGAGAAAAATCTCACTAATTTTTAATTAACTTAAAAATATATAAAATCAAACAAATAATCTTTTTTTTATATATATATTTTAAAGAGCGCGGTACCTCATTTATTTTATTAATCAAAACAATTATACAAACATTTCAACAAACCATTCATGATGGACATGCCCATCATTTACAATCCAATATTCAACAATAATTAAACCTTTTTAATAATCTAACTAAGAAATCTTAGCAATTTCGTAACCAATATTAATATATTATTAATTAACTAAAAAAAATATCCCCAATTAAATAAAACATATATATCATTACTTTAAGTTTATATAAAATCAACCCCTTTTCTTTAAAAAAAATATCATAACCAATTATCTATTTAGAATCTACTTACACTAACTGTGTATATAATAATAAACAAAAACAAACTTAACGAACAAAAATTTCTCACGCTAAATTCGAGAATATCAATTCCAAATTATTTAATTCATTTACCGTATTGAGCTAACATTACCTTCATGTCCAATATAAATCTAACAAAACTACACGCTAACTATATTTCTAGATAAATGTACTCATCTAGAGTATGAGAGTATCATAACACATCAAGATATAAATTACTCAAAATGTTTTAACATCATTATTTGAAACCCAAAGTGTATACACACGGGACTAAAATCAAGTATTAATAATGATCACAAAATAAATGAACAACCTAGATAAGGAATTTAAACCAAGTAGTGGATAAATGGGTCAATCTGGGTTACACATGGCCTCTAACAGGTCAAATGGGTGAACTTTTTAAAATATTAGCACAAATAAAAACTGGTTGAACCAGGTCAAAAGTCACCCCACTAAACTTCACAATGCATAAAATCTCTGAATCGCTTTATTTTATAAATTATATCATCGTTGTAACAATATAGTTTTTTAATAATGTTGGGGGGAAAAAAGAACTATGAAGAGTGTTCAAGAAAAAAAATGGTGTATGAGTCAGTCGTTTTGACCAGAACTCGACCCATTTTGACCCATACAGAAAATTACCCGTCACCCAAGCCACCCTTATTGGCACATCTAGAACATTCTATCAGAAAAATAATTGGCAAATTACCCGACGTCTGAGCTTTAATGGATGCACTGGAGATGGCATTTTGTGTGGCTGTTCGTCTATATCTGCATGTTCTTGGGCAGAATGCTCGTTGTTGTCCTCAACTCTCGTTTCAGGTTGATCTTCTAGTGACTGGGTTATCAAAATCAAAGAATACAATTACTGGGAATGCCAATATTAATCAAGATTGCTTCTTCTGAAGAAGGGAAGACAACTACTGGGCAGGTGTCAATATTACTCATGAGTGACTGATTGACAGGGCACATAGTTTTGTAAGGATAATAAACTATTTTCCATATGTGTCTAAAATAACTGTTAATGATGAACAACTAAAGAAATCTTGTACGCCTAAATCAAAATTATTATATTTCATGATGACCAAACAAGAAATCTTATTGCAACTGTCATGAAATGTGACCAAATAAGAAATGTGATTTTTCTTTCATATTGCCATACACTACTTGCATTCTTATATCCACACATAAGTGCGCGCACACGCACACATGCATTGACACTTGTAATTCTGCCACACACTTTTGCCGGGAGTCTTTCTGGAAGCAGTCTCAACCCCCGGGTAGAGATATAGTCTACATCTCAACTCCCCCATACCCCCGCCTTTGACAGGATTAGGTATTGTTGTTGTAACTATCATGAAATGAAAGGTGTACTTTCATAGGAAGACTAGTGTATTATACCTTGGGGTCCTCCTCTTTGTGTTGATTGTCATCAATAGGGCTTTTCCAGACCCATGAAGCAGACAAATCTTTGGACTTGACAGTCCTAATTCGTATGGCACCAGACGTGTCTGTGTATGTCACTATTATGTCAATATCCTGCAGTGGATTACAAAGACCGTGGCATCATCATTGATGAGCACCGTTAATATAACTGAAAATGGATGACTACCTTTAGAACTTGATGGTTCCCAACTTCCATAGATTTTGTGTGAACTTGTTCCTGCACGTTCAAAATGTCATTCAGTAGTTGCAACAACTTCCGTCCAAATAAGAAAAGACTATCGGCTTTTTCAATTTTCAGCTAAGAGAAGAAATTGATAATGTTTACAAACCAATTAATAGATTTACAGAATAATAAACAATTACAGTCTGATCCAATTATCAAGTATAATAATCCCTCTGTCCCATTAAAATGCAGTACTTTCGTTAGTGAAACATAATTCGTTTGTTTTTCCCTCCGTAAAGAAAAACAAAAGCAAGGATGGTACCTTGTTGATATCCATACTACATTGGGGGCAATCGAACAAGGGAAAACGTCCATTAATCTCTCTTTGACTGAAAGAGCAGAAAATGAAGCATGATCAAGTTATAGGTATATCCTGCCGAACCATTTAAAAGTGATACTGATACAATAGCAAAATAACATACTAAGCGAGGTCTATGTATGTATGTATGTATGTATAATAACAAAGCATAATTCTCATCTTCGATATACAACAATAACAAATCTTACAACGTTAAAGAACCAAACCGGTCTGCTCCAATGCGACTCGGGAGTACCTGTTTGTTTGTACACATAATAAACAAAAGAAACCTTTTTATTAGAAATATCAATATAGATATACAGTATTCATACATGTATTGATAACAAGACAAAATCCCAGATTAATTAATATTTTAACATTTGTTACGAATCGAAAAGTGCATTTAAGTTAACAGAAACCATAAGTAGGCACTACAAACAGTAGAATGTCGGTGCTGCTAAAATTAGGGATTGTAAGTAAAACAAATAACAATAATAATGGATTAAAAGTGATCATTACCAATAAGTTGAATAATAATATAATAATCAAAGGATATATAGAGGTTGTTAATATTTTTCTTCTTGTTGTTGTTGTGAATAGGGCTTTCATGGCGGCAGGAGATTTATTATATTATAGTTTCCGTTAACGGAAAATACAAGATCCAACGTTGGAGTTTATAGATCGTGGTTGCCGGCAGTAATCAGTGTCACCGATTCCGATTACAGAGAATGATCTGCCTAAGATCAACTATAATCACACGCGTTAAGTTTTACATGTGTTTGTTTAAATTAGTTTGAGGATTGAAAATATAATTTTGTTTTCCCTCACACACATTTTTAATAACCGGCAAAACTTCAAGGTACAAACGGAAATTTTTTAATAAAAAACAGCTGTTGCGTCACGATTATGTTTACCTTATTATTAATGCAGATATGCGAGACGCGACCGACAGGTATGGCTACTCACTCCTTATTTCTCACCTGTTTTTTATCAGTTTTGGCCGGAGGTCCTTATGGAAACAGCCTCTTTACCTTCGGGTAAGGGAAAGACTGTGTACATCTTACCTCCCCCATACCCCGCTTATGCAGGGATTGGGTACCGTTGTTGTTGTTGTTGTTGTAGCTGTTGCGTCACGATTATCTATACTACTGTATAAAAGAGCAACCTTTTTCTTTTTTCAATTTTCTATCTTTAAAATACCCAAATTAGCCTTTAATTTCAAAAACTTTCTTTTTATAATTAACCAATATATCTAAACTACCCTTAATGAAATAATATACAACATATATCCTTCACCTCCTAAAATAAATACATTATCCCCTTTTTATATCAATTACATTTATATCAATAATCACACCACCCCCGCTGGCACCGCCATCACCACCCATTTCCGCCGCCACCCGTTACCGCCACCACTACACCACCGCCGCTACGATCATTGTCGTCGCATCGTGCGGGCACCAGTCTAGTTTTTGTTTTAAATCTTTGCCTTTGAACTACATTAACTACTAGAAGTCTAGAGCTACATATGTTATCCCCTTTCAGGACTCCTAATGTATTGGGCTTGTATTCGATATGAATATGGAGCACACCATTAGACTTGATATGTATTGAGTTCGTATTAGGCTTCGTATTGAGCTTTGTATTGGAGCTTCATGGTAGGGGATACGGGGTGTATTGGAAGGGATATTTATAGTTTTATTTAATTAAAAGTGTAAAACTAAATAAATAATGGGTCCTAGATATATATATTGGCATGTATTGGTGCTAGAGATGTTAAAAAAGATTTGTATTGGATTTGTATTAGAAAGGGATTTTGTTGATGTGACACTAACTGAAATATGTATTGATATGTATTAGAATGGGCATCAAAAGCCCTCTTATATTAATTGATTGGTTTTCAAGTCATATTTTCGATTTGCTAATAATAGAAATGCAGTATATAGCTATACATAAAAGTAATCGATTCCTAAAAATATTTTTCAATCGTAGTATACAATATTGCAAGATAATTATAGTCCTCAATATTATGATTAACAAACTCTTGATAATAGCTAGAAGTGTACCCGTATGATACGCACTAATGGTTGGATGTTAACAAACATTTAAATTTTGATGTAAATCAAATTCAAAAAAAATAATTCGTCAACTTGAATTAGTACATACACCAAGGGTCATTGGTGGTCGGCGGCTGGCGAATGATTATCTAATACACTGGTATATAACATTGTGTTTATTATTTGTTGGTAGTATATTTAAAGATGGAAACGATTATGTTGAGTAAGTATTGAAACAATATTAATTAGTGGTTCTGGTTAAAATAAAACAACTATTAAAGTAAAACAAATAAAACAATCATTTTTCCTTAACTGAAAATCGTTGTGCATCATGAAAATCTTTGTGCATCAATCTGTATAATTGTGTTCTATGAATCTTCGTGAATCAATTTTATCATGATCTAATGGTTAAGATCTTATCTTATTTGTTTTACTTTAATACTTGTTTTACAATAACCACTCCCTTAATATGGAAATAATAAGGTAGGGTAATACAATAATCTTTATATGCTGAAAAATTTAAATTTTAAGACACAAGTCAAACGTTTATTATATACGATACAGATATATATATATATAGATAATGGTGTGGATATAATCATTCACCTTTGCTACCTACGTAATAAAAGTTGAACCATAAATTTTATTCCAAGTTAAAATTAATAATACTTACAAAATATATTTTAAATTATAAAATATTTTCTTCGCAAGGACTTAACCTCTTAACTTATATATTTAACTCTTGAAAGTTTGATAATTCCTTTTTAATGAGAATAAAATAATAAGTCAACACTCAACAACAATCAATGGACTTCTAGAAATATTAGACCTCTTGTATAGTTTTTAATGAATTAAAGCGAGTGCATTAGGTTAGATCTCGTATTATCTTTAGTCTAATGATAAAAAGAAATAATTTTAGTCTTTCAATAAGAAGACTCGATTTATCCGATAAATTGTACCGGGAAAAAGAAAAAAAAAAACCTTAGGAATTTTTTCATAAAGATAAACTTTAAAAATTATTTCCTAAATATTATTGACACCCGTATGGCCCTATTTTATTGCCCATTCATATAATTCAAATAAATATATTGTTGATATAGAATTGGTAATTTATTTATTTCACCCACTTATAATGAAATCTTCCGACTTTGTGTGATAATATTTGACTAATTTATACTAAGAAATAATCCATATTAATTAGTTTACCTATTATTTATTCAAATATGTACTTTGTATTTATTTATTTATTAATATGTATGTATATGTATAGATAGAGATATATGACTAACCACAAAGATAAGTTAAGTTATTATATCCTCAATATATCTATATGATTTATAGAAAATGTTAATATAAACCTTCACAAAAATAGACCAACACATGTAACATCTTATCTACCTTAAATCCACAACCATATAATAATAATAATAATAATACCACCAACAACAACAATAAAACTCATACTAATACTATTATATCATGAGCCTTTTGGTGAGTCTTGGCTCCCTCGGTTTACATCTTCCTTAATATGAAGTGGCGAACGATGATGCAAAGGTTGTGGTTGCCCATATCGATATGGCGAGTGAGGACTTGAATTGTGTATTCTAGGTACTTTTGGCTTTTCTTTGATATCTTGGAGTCGTTCTAATGTTGCCACGACTTCCTTCATTGATGGACGCGTTTTTGGTTCAGGTCCAAGACATGTGAGGGCTAGTTGGGCAACTTGACCAGCTGCTTTTGAGGGGTATCTTCCTTCAAGCCGTGAGTCCATTATGTTCTTTATCTTCCTACGGTTAGCCAAATAAGGCTTGACCCAGTCAACCAGATTTCGTTGGTTAGCTGGACGACCATTGTCAAGTGCCCGCAGGCCTGTTAGCATCTCCACCAAAACAACCCCGAAACCATAGACGTCACTCTTCACATACAAATGCCCTGAAAAACAAATCGGATGTTTATTCCTTGTAGGTTGTACCAGCCATTGCCCATTGGGTGCCTTATTAATTGTAACCATGTAAAAATTTGTTTTTGTATTCTCTGGTTCAACTGAAACCTAACTAGTTAACTTCAGGTTCATGATATATATTATCTTTCTTGAATATTCAAATGAGTGTCTCGATACGTTTTGAAATGATATTGAACAAGCTCAGGACGAACCAAAATGGCCAAATTTGGTTCTGTTTAACCTGACTCAATTCCAAAACACAATCAGGTAAATTAACGTGAACTTAACTTAATATCAATGATCTGACAAAACACCTAAACCCAAGCCAACCTAAACTGATCGGCCGATATTTCAAAATTGTCTAATGTCAAAGCTGAACCAAAACTGGCCTAATTCACTTTGGTTTGAACTGGTTTTGTGGTTTAACGGTTTAGTCTTATGCTCCTAGTCATGTGCTAACCCTGAAGCTTAAATAGTTAAAGATTACCTGTGGTAACATACTCTGGAGCAGCATAACCATATGTACCCATGACCCGTGTTGTCACGTGCGATTGACTAGCTGATGCCAGTTTAGCCAGCCCAAAATCTGATAGCTTGGCATTATAAGACTGTCAAAAGCAAGAACAAAACAGAGAATCAGTTGCTATCCTGCATCAAGAGTGGTGCCCTTAGACAAAAGCAAAAAAGTACAGTTATGCCTGGATGAGGTACAACCCCCAAAGCCGAACTTACCCCATCGAGCAATATGTTAGATGCCTTAAAGTCTCTATAAATTACTTTTTTATCTGATGTGTGCAAAAATGATAGCCCCCGAGCCGCTCCTGTCACAATCTTAAGCCGTATATCCCATGAAAGCGGCTGAACAGTCGACCCTCCTGCAGATTTAAAACCATACATTCACATTAATTTAAACCGTATAAACAAGAGCCTAAAATGAATATTATATGACAAAAACAAGAATTCTTACTCCCAAACAGGTGGTTCTCCAGGCTGCCTTTTTGCATGAATTCGTACACAAGTAGAAGCTCGGTATCTTCATAACAGTATCCTAAAAGTTTCACAAGATTCGGGTGTGAAAGCCTTCCCAAAAAGTTCACCTCGGCCTACTCAAAAGAATCATGAAGAATTTCAAAAGGCGTCAAGTGGTGACAAAACAAACATTTTAAAAGCAGAATGATAACAAAAATACATTGTTGTTCTAATAATTTGGCGTCCCACAACTTGAATTTATTAAGTTGGCACTTTAACAGCCATCAATTAAATACTCAAAAGTTCTTGCACTAACATCGCAGAAAGTAAATCTTTACCAACATTCTAAATTTCTAATGTGCAATATATGTCGCATAAACAAACTTGTAAATAGATGCGATGACAGATTGTACAGGTTTCAAATTACCTGCCATTCTTCGACTCCTTGCATACTCTCGGAATTCAACTTCTTGACAGCAATTACAGAACCGCTTCCATTGAATTTAGAGCCAAACTTTTCATCAATCCAGCCTTTATAAACCTTACCAAAACCACCTTCGCCTAAAATAGTATCGTTTCGAAAGTTTTTTGTAGCAGATTTGAGTTCGGCAAATGTATATATTTTAAGATTTGAATGAGGCAAGATCTGGCCGCCAGGCCCAAGATCATCACCACTGCCTGCTGATGAAAACAGGCTGTTCCCCGAGGTATTAGTACTGATTCCTGAAGATGACGATACTGATATTGATGAGTTTGTAGTTATACTGGTGGTGGTGGTGGTGGTTGTCTGTGAACTCCCTGCAACTATATCACCATAATTTTGATTAAATTAAATGGGAAAACCATATTGGAAAGCATTTAACTTTATGAGAATTACTATTGTAGGTATCAATCTAAAATCTCTTCTACTGTAATACTGTATGTAGTTTCAGAGCTTACTACTGTATATATCATGTGACCTGAAATAGAGAAGTTTCTTGGGTGTATCTGGTTATGATACAAACAATAGGAGGTTTTGGAAAGCTGAATGCACTAAAATGTGAACAATATGAATTAAACTTTATGTTATTTTACTGGATACCTATAAATCAAGTCACACGATACATACAACAGTAAATTTGAAAGTTCGAGACATACAATGGGAGGTTTTCTAGATAGATACATGGTAAAGTCTTGAAACACTATCAAGAAATAGAAACCAAGAAATTAGTTCTGAAATTCTTGAAACACATGTTAACATATTACAGACAGATTACATCAAATAGATTCAAGTAAAAACATTGAACTTTCTATATGTACCTGAGCTGGAATTAGATTCAAGTAAATCAGCAAAACTGAAATAAAATTCTACAAGTTTTTAGGGTAAGTCAACTAATTTGGTAAATGGATGAAGTTTTTCCTATTCAGGTTACCGGAAAAGACGCATCTTCGACTCAGATGAGCACCGCCTAACTGGCATGGTGACCGTTTCCTAAACTTTTCCCTTGCCATTCCCAGGATGTTTACTTGATACCTCTTGTGAGAAAATCTGGACGCCTAAGTCAACTAAAAACACAAAATCCACAAACATGTGTACAAAATTCAACAAGAAAAGGCATAAAGATGCAGACCTTTTTACATTAAATGAACAAGATAGAGAAAAAATTTGACAAGTTAATATGAAAACACAAAACCCACAAACATGTGGACAAATTTCAACAAGAAAAGGCATAAAGATGCAGACCTTTTTACAGTAAATGAACAAGATTGCGATGAAATCATACAAAGATTAACAAAAAACACAAAACCCAGAAATAATATCACAAAATCTTACAGAAAAAAAAAGACAAAGTAAAGATTTATGGGGTTTGTTAGTAGTACCTGAGCTGAGATTTCTAGTGGAGCTAATAGCAGTGATATTATTTGAAGAACTGCAAATACCACCCATGATTAATTTTCTCTTTGGAGAATCAGGAGCACATAGTTGAAAAATAAAACTTAGAAAATTAAATTTGAAGTTTTGATGATTGAAATTTGCAATATATAAAAATGAAAAATGTGAAAGCAAGAGGCTTTATGTTATGTATTTAAAGATTTTATTGACCTATGACTTGTAGTAAGTTATATATTTAATAGAAAAGAAAGTTTATATGCAAATCTGATCTACATTATAGGAGTTGGGTGTGGGTGGAATCTTATAAGTAATTAATGGAAATTCTGTTATGTAGTGAAGGAAATGACAATTTTGTTTAACTGTACAAGAGATGACCAAGTCAGAGGGCCATGGATGATAGTTTATTTGACTGGGAAACCAGGGCCCATTGGCCCAAGTTGACATATATTGTGGTACTCAATTTGAATTTATAAAGTTGAGATTTTGTTTTTATTTATTAAAATAGAATTGAAATATTAAGGGCGCGTTTGATTGGGAAAAACATCCCTTATTTTTCATTTTTGTTTTTCAAAAAAACATGAAAAACAGAAAACGCGTTCAATTCATATTTCCAAGAAAAAAGAAAACAATGTTTACTATTTTTCAATTAAAAACTTAAAAACATTTTTTTACTGTTTTTCATTTCCATTTTTTATCTCCTTCTCCCCCTCCCCACATCTCCAACATATATTCTAGTTTTCTAAAATAAAAAATGAAAATAGCATTTAAATTGAACGCGTTTTCAAATATTTCATTTGTTTTCTAAAAATAGAAAACCTCTTCCATTTTCTAAAAAATCAGAAATAGAAAATTAAAAAGTATTTTTCACAACCAGACGCAACCTAAAGCTTTGTTTAATATGTTTTAGTTGTTGTTATGTGTGTTAAGTACTGTAAAATGTATATGAAAAGTTAAAGTTATAAATCTATTTTAAACATGATGGTTATGGATAATAATGAACACTAAACACGGTATAAATCTGCTCCATTCAATTCATTTTCGATGAATATGGATGAGCTAAAGGAAAATACTAGTCGCATTTGGTAATCCAATCAACCTAGTTCGGTAATCCAATCTCAAATGTCACTTATAAGTCATTCACCATTGTACAATTTTATGTTTTTCCAACCAATTAAAATTTACAATCATATATTCATATCCCATTATCACCATCCAAAAACCAGTGTTTCGATCAAAACTAAGACTAGTGGGTATAAGGCTCCTTGTGAGGAGGGCTTCTTGCGCCATGTGGCGCCATGTCACATGGGAAGAAGCCCCTCTAAAAAGTGGGTATAAGGCATCTTGGTAGGAGGGGCTTCTTGTGACATGTGTCATGTACTTGTATTTTGTTTTTTTTTTTTCCTTTTATATATATAAAACACATTATATTTAATATTAATACATTATATATGTAAATAAAAAAACATAAATTTGATACATTACATTAAAATTAAAACATAAATCCATTACATAAAATAAAAAAAAACATAAATCCATTACATTAAATAAAAGCTTGATTATGTTGAAAAGCTCGGACTTGTACGTAGCAATTCCCACTCCGCTAAATAATGAAAAGGTCTACCACATGTTTCTATATATT